>CM076576.1:711264253-711401670 GCA_034641835.2 Pinus albicaulis | reverse complement strand
GTTATCGAAGAAAAGACAAAATATTTTTCAAATTAGTTCATCAAATAAAAATTAAGCTTCACATTTTACATTAGGAAAATTTTAAATATATCAATAGATCATAATATTTACATTTACATACCTGCTTCAATTTTTGCTTGAGGTTGATTTTCCTCTTCAATATTTGAGAGGGCTTCTAACTTTCTTTTGCGAGATTGTCTCGTCTCTTCTCTACGTTCCTCAGGGTCTCTTTTTCGATCATATCTTCTCGCACAAGTTCTTCGATTTCCCATGATAATAGGGTATGAAGTTCAAAAAATTTCCTTCAAAAAATTAGACAATAACTCAATTACAAAAAATATCACAAAATATTTAATTTAAAAAAATTCAGTTTAAATTTTTTGCAAAAAATACTTACTCCAATCCAAAACACTTACTTTAAAAACTTCGAGAGAAAAATGTCTTATAAAAATGAAACGAAGCTCAAAATATTTAATTCAACTCAAAACATGTACATACGTCCAAGAAATGACTTTTGAATGTACGTCCAAGAAATTTTTTTAAGTTCAAAACAATTTTTGCCAAAATCAGGCTGCCTCCAAGAAATGTCTTCCAAAAAATTCTTTTAACCCAAAAAATTTTTTTGTAAAATCAATTTGCTTCCAAGAAATGCTCTTAAATCCAAACTTTGAAGAAAATTTTTTGAACCCAAACTAAGATCTTTGTAAAATAAGATGAAATGTGCAAAATGTGCCAAAATTTTGAATGATTTCGCGACAATTTATATTGCCACGAAATGTGTTTTACTAGGCGCTCCGCAAAACTTTCCGGCCGACAGAAAGTTATACCATAGTTTGGCTGAACTTTTGATTAAAAGTTCGGCCGAACTATTAATTCGTTAGATTTAATGAGCATCAGCGGAAAACATAGTTCGTCCGAACTTAGATTAAAATTTTGGCTGAACTAACGCGTCACCAATTACACAAAAACTAGGCTCTGAATACGGTTCTGCAACTTTGGAATGATTAAATTCCATGAAAGGTTGTTAATTAACTTTTGGAACGTAGACAAACATTTTCAGAATTGAATCTACTTTCAGGAAATATAAATTTTATGGAATTTCATAAACTTTTACTAATTTTAATCATTTTTCTAATAAAAATAGGCGCAAACAAATTTTGAGGGTCATTGTGATTCAGTGAAATCAAAATTTTGTATCTCCCAAAATACATTGTAAAAAAAAATTGGAAAAATTATGGGGCATTACATTCATCCATCTTCTCTAATGGGTAGCTTTTATATTTTTATTTTATAACTTATATGTTAAGAAATTTCTTGCGATGCAAAACATATCCAAAATATGCAGTTTTTCGTATTGGACCAGTTCAAAAAATTCTAGTAATTATGATATGCATCCATTGGCTTTGTAAATATGACGAAACCAAAGTAGACTATGTCTAGATTGTTGTAACACATTTTGTTTTCTGAAAAACACAAATTTTCAATGAATACAACATTGCGTCATAACATGACTTCTTATGAATCCTTTGATTGTTAAGAAACACACACTCAAAGAAACGCTAAGTTGACATATCAAATTTTCATAAAAAAATTTCAAAAAATAACTAATAGAAAGCTAACAAAATTTCTCACAACTTTTATTTTTATCGCAAAATGAAATTCTACACAGAAAAATTGTTATAGTTTGCAGAAAGTTGAAGAACCAAAAAAAATGAAATTTTTTTCTCAAAAAAGGGCAAAAAATGTAACCCAGCTTCACATTTTCACCTAAGAGCATAGAGAAGTGAGGAAATATTGTATAGCAGAGTGAGGTCGAAGCAATGAGGAAATGAACTTGGTATGCAGTGATGGGTTGGGTAGTTACCCTAAACTCAACTCTATCAAGCTGCACCACCGTATATAGATTTTACTAGATCAATGGTCAACTCATCTCCCAATAATCATAGTGGAGGACAACTACTAAGCATTGTTGGAGGGGCCAAACTATTAAAATGTACATGTTTTTTTATTAAAAACTGAAATCATCCATTTGTATCCAATTTTAATATATGAATCATGGATGATTGCAAGTACCATAGTGTTAGAGCATAATAATTGAATAATAAATACAATGTGAGCTTATTGTATTATGAGGTTAAGATATATGTCTGAATACTAGCATCATAATAACAATAATTGGCATTATTTTAGTATCTTAGGTAATTATTGGAAGTGCTAATACTCTTAAGCATAGTAATTTTTTGTTTATGTGTGGTAAATGTATAAGATAGTGATGACGAGTGGTATCAGACCATGGTTTGCAGGCTGGGCTAGATTGGTCCAACTAAATAACATTGGGTGTTTTTTGTTTTTGTTAATTCCGTGCACAGTGACATGAATTATTGAAAAGGTTCCAATGTTGAGAGGATGTAGTCATCAGTCTCCAAGAACTATCGAGGAAACGCATTCCAAGCCTAATCTGGCAGTTAACACAAATATGTGGGTACAATTAAGTGCAGATCAGCACTAGCAAGCTAGTAAACTACTAGAGGAACAACAACGACAAAAAACTAGAATTTTATATATAGTGCAACAACTTTAAACATAAAATATTCGAGTTCTGAGAGACAATGAAAGAGTGATGAGGGAACAGGAGAGGGCACTTAATAGTCTCTCAGATAAGTAAAATCATCCTAAAGCATAGCCTAGCCTAGAAAGGGACAACCATGAAGAAGGAGAACAAAAACAACAAGTTAATGATAATCCAAAAGGGAGTTGCACTCCGAAAAGTAACAAAAAAAAAACTTATAATGAAGCAGAGTATGGAAATGCTTCAGAACAACAGGAGATGAACAAACATAAATTGGAGTTACAAGGTGAATTTCGGACAATTAAACCTCCTACTTTTGATGGAGATTCTAAGGAAGTAGTAGAAGAATGGATAATTAATATGAACAAATATTTTAAATTCTATGAATATAACAGCAAGCTCAAAGCTTGCTTGGCCATTTATCAATTGCGAGAAAGAGCCACATTATGATGGGAGGAGCTCAAAAGTGTACAGGTAATTGAAGACCAGAATGTGACTTTGGATGAGTTCCAACAATATTTGAAGGAAAATTATTTTACAGAGATATTTTATGATGAAAAATCCTGAGAGTTCCATGACTTAAGGTTGGATCAACTATCTATGGATGAGTTCATCATTATATTCACCTCTTTATTAAGATACGTACCATATTTGAGAGATGAAAGAAAAGGTACAATGATTCTTGAGTAGAATTCATTCTCACATGAAGGAGAGGATCGAATTGGTGAGTCCAAAGACTACGGATGAGGTGATTCAAAAATCACAAATGTGATATCAGTAGTACAAGGAAAAAATTGAAGTTGGAATAGGTTGGCCACCAAATAAAGGGAAGAAGGGTTCCTCAAACATTAAAAGTAGAAGACTATAAAATTATAAAAATGATGTAAGGAACACAACAAATAGAAAATTTGGGAAAAAACAGTAAAATCCCAAGTGGTCAGTTGATGAAAGGCCTACTCAAGCATCGTGCAGGCTAGATCATTGACAATCCTAGAAACCACCGCTACAATGTTTGGGATGCAATGAGGCACATTACTTTAATAATTTCCCTCATCATGGAAGAAATGAAGTTAAATCCAATCTAATAGAGTCATCTATAGTAGGGGATGTAGCAAGAAACATACCGAGGATCAACGTTGCACTAGAGGATCAATAAGCAGATTTCTAGCCAACTATGATTCAACTAGAAGGTGAGTTATATTCCCAAAAATTTTCCATTTTGGTTGATACTAGTGCCAATTTAAGTTATATAAATCCTTGAGTAGTTGAAAACTGTAAACTGCAAAGACAAAAATTTAAGATTCCCTTGTTGGTACAATTAACTATTAGAGGAAAGAGAAGAGTTAATGAAATGGTCTCAAATTGTATCCTGGAAATAGGAAGACAACAAATAACCATTGAATTGAAAATTCTACCTTTAGGCTCTTATGATATTTTTTGGGGAATGGACTAGTTATAAATACATTGGTCACTGGTAGATTACAGGGATAAAACTATCTATTTTAAGGCAGAGGATGGTACTCGCCAAGAATTACAAGGAATCTAGAAACTACTTCAGTTGCACCCCATCACTGTATCTGAGCTAAGTAAATGCATTAGAAAAGGGTGTCAAATTTTTCTATTCAAGTGGGGTTCACTAACTCTAAGGAAAAGACCGTTATGATGGAAAATATTCCAGTTGTTCAGGATTTTATGGATGATTTTCCTGAACATATTCCAGGATTACCCCCAAAATGAGATATCGGCTTTACTATAGAATTACTACCCAGAGTAGCACGAGTGTCGTGTGAGCACCATTCAAAAAGAGTGTGCCTGAATTGACAAAATTAAAAATTCAACTGCAATAACTATTGAATAAAGGGTATATTTTATGAGGCAAAAACAGCACCGAAAGTCACCCTGAGGAGGGATGGTCAACAACTATGTGGCTCTGTCAGAAAAACCCTTTCCTTTACCTCGTTCCTTTTCTCCGTAGTCTACCTTCTCTTTTGTATGAAGTTTATCTATCAATTTCAAAGAAATTGATAGATAACTATATTCCACAACTTTCACAGTTATTAACCATAATCCTGTACCTTAGTCTCCCAGTCTCGTAGCTTGGATTTATATATCTCCCCGAGCCCACAATACAATCGCGGGGTTCAATTAAATGCATCTGACGTTTATATATTATATTTCCCACTCATATACATTATCTCCGAACTTAGGACTGAAGTTATAACGTTTGCACTTTATAATAATATTCCTCTCATTCTATATAAATGACTTACAATAAACCGTGGGCTCTTTTATTAAACCTTGCGCATCTTCACCAGCCGAACACCGTCCAATGGACCTACCCTCAATCAATGGCTCTGGCGCATTTCGCTTGGCATCCCGCATCAGTTTTTAACATGCGAAGGTGCACTTTAAGCGGTGGTTTTGAAACGAGTCCCTTTCCACGTGTCGATTCCTGTATGGAATCGCTCCAATTCAGAAAATACCGCCTATGCCGCAAAAGTGGTGCGATGGGGGGGAAATCCACCTTTGTAAACCCGTCGTGGTTTTGCTACAGTGCTTTACCAAGGTTAATGATCGGTTGCATTATTCTTCATCCGCCTTACTCAGGTCTTCGACTCGGGTTAGGAATTATAATTATCAATAAACAAATGTATTTCTTTTGTAACCAAAGCGAAACTTCTGTTATCCTAAGAAAGAGTTGAATGGCCACGATTTCACGCAGAGACTTTACCTGCGGCGGGATTGAATTCACAGGGTTCTCTCGAGTAACTTAGGGAATACCAGACAGAGATATGTGGGACTCAATACAGGATTTTGATTATACATGTGTCGAATTCGTCACTTCACAATTAAACAATATCCCCCATGATTAAGGATTCAAACCGTCTCTATGGTAAATGCACACTAAATTTATTTAATTGTAAGCAACAAGAATACACAGTTTTGATCGCAGAAATCCTCTGTTCTTCCTCTCTGATCCTCCTCATTACATCCGGAGGATATAATTTATACATATTGCAATGTGGCTCTTCGGTTCCCCAGGGAGGACCATTTTCGAAAATCAACAGTCTAATTACAATAAATCAATTAACCGAAATATGATAGCTAGACTAACTGAGCTATTCGACTTTTTATGACTCTAATTAATCTAAATAATACAATCAGCTAAGGTGTTGACACCTAACTGTAACAATTCGAATGATTTCAACCCCCCTAGCCACAATATGTGGACAAAACTCCTACATTGCTGGCCAGTGCTTAATGCCCCTGCATCAGACTCCTAAGGGAAATTTTCTTCATGGGCTCCTGTCCATGAGCTCCTCCACTGATCTGCCTATCTTCTGCAACATTTATTCAGTCATCCAAGTAGCATATTCCTCTGGCTTGTCCCTCCATTTGATCAAGTACTGAAAGTACTCTCGTCCTCTGGTTCTTCTGAACACTCTCTTGTCCAATATCTTCTCTGGTTGCAATGGCTATGCTGGAGGTAGCTGCTCCTTCCACTCAATTTGTTCCTTGTCTGCTAATCTTGCTTCTACACCGTCATCTTCATACTTGTACAAATTTGCAACATTAAAAATGGGAGATATTCCAACATCAGGTGGAAATTCAATCTCATAAGCATTTGCAGGAAACTTCCTAAGTATATTGCATGGCCCAATCTTTTGAACTTAAATTTGTTGTACTGCTTCTTTGGGAACTTCTCCTTTCTCAAGTGTGCCAAAACCTAATCTCATAATTCAAAATGAACTTCCTTTCTTCTCAAGTCTGCTCTTATTTTGTATTTGATGTTGCTGCCTTCTAATTGCTATTTCACTTGCTCATGTATGGCCTGAAGCTCTGAAGCAAACTCCTCACCATCTGCACTCCTTAGCTCTGCTCTTCCCAGATTTCTTAATTCTGATATTCCTCTGGGATGCATTCCTTAAACAATATGAAATGGACTCTGTCCTGTGCTCCTGTTTGGTGAATCATTATATGCATATTCTTCCTGGGGAAAAATATGGTCCCACTGATTGGGATGCTCTCCTGCAAGACTTCTCAATAAATTTCCCAGACTTCTATTCACTACCTCAGTCTGTCCATCAATATGGGGATGATAAGCTGAGCTGAAACTTATTTTGGTGCCAAGTTTCTTCCACATTGTCCTCCAAAAGTGCCCCACAAATCTAGTGTCTCTATCTAAAACAATGCTCCTGGGTAACCCATGCAATCTAACAACTTCCTTGAAAAACAAGTTAGCAACATGGGTGGCATCACTAGTTTTATAACATGGAATAAAATGTGCCATTTTGGAGAATCTTTTGACCACAAAAAAGATTGCATCATTCCCTCTCTGAGTCTTGGGCAATCCTAGAACAAATTCCATACTCACCATGTCCCAATGCCTGTCTGGAATAGGCAAGGGAGTGTACAATCCTGCATTCTGGCTCCCTCCTTTAGCATACTGACAGATTTTTCAATTCTTCACGAACTTGTCCACTTATGCTCTCATCTTGGGCTAGTAATAGAAATGACTCAGCTGTTCATAAGACTTATCAGTACCAAAGTGTCCAGCAAGTCCACCACTATGCTTCTCTTTGATCAAATTTTCTCTCATGGAACATTTTGGTACACACAGTTGGTTCTTTCTGAATAAAAAGTCTTCCTGCAAAAAATAATCCAACCACTGGCTTCTATCTATTAAGACAGGGTTACTGCATGCCTCAAATGCTTCTTTAAATTTGCGATCTGTTTTATACAATTCCTTGAGAAAACCAAATCCTACAACCTCAAAATTATTTTCTTGAACAAGCAAGTGTCTCCTACTCAAAGCATCAACTACTTTATTGTCTTGGCCACTTATATGTTTCAGAACAAAATTAAAACCTTGGAGGTACTTAACCCATTTAGCATGCTTATGTTTCAACTTGGGCTGCTGTACAATATACTGCAAAGCATGATTGTCAGAATATAACACAAATTCCCTGGACATCAAGTAGTGTCTCCACTTCTTCAGTGCCTGAACAATTGCATAGAATTCCTTCTCATAAGAGGAATAGTTTCTTCTGGTATCATTCAAATTTTCACTGAAATAGGCTACAGGCCTATCATCCTGACTCAACACAGCTCCAATGGCCTCTCCACTGGCATCACATTTTACTCGAAATGGTTTAGTAAAATCAGGCAGAATCAAGACAGGTTTCTCTGTTATCTTTTGCTTTAATAGTTTAAAACTTCTTTCTGCTTCAGTAGTCCACTTAAATGGTTGTTTGATCTTCTTTATGGTCTCAATTATGGGTGCATTAATCTTACTAAAGTTTCTTATAAACTTTCTATAAAAACTAGCAAGTCCATGGAAACTTCTTACGTCAAAAATACTCCTGGGTGAAGGCCACTCCACAATTGCCTTAACCTTTTCTGGGTCCATCTTCAATCCTTCTGCAGAAATAAAAAAATCCAAATACACCAAATCTTCCTTCATGAATGAGCATTTCTTCAAAGTTATCAGCAGTTTCTCCTAGTGCAGCTTCTTCAAGACATTATTAAGATGCCTTAAATGTTCTTCTTTAGTTCTGCTGAAAACTAGTATATCATCTAAATATACTATCACAAATTTCCCAATAAATTCTTTCAATAATTCATTCATAAGTCTCATAAAAGTGCTTGGTGCATTTGACAACCAAAAAGGCATTACCATCCATTCATATAGTCCTTCATTTGTTTTAAAGGTAGTTTTCCACTCATCACCCTCTCTTATTCTAATATGATGGTATCCACTCTTCAAATATATGTTTGAGAAATATCTAGCACCACTCAAATAGTCCATTAAATCCTCAATTCTGGGAAAAGGAAATCTGTACCTGATTTTGATCTTATTAATTGCTCTAGAATCAGTACACATCCTCCAGCCTCCATCTTTCTTTGGGCTCAAAACTGCTGGTACTGCACATGGACTCAGACTTTCTCTGATCAGTCCTTTGTCCACCAACTCCTGCACTTGTCTCCTGATTTCCTCATTTTCCTTGGGAGTCATTCTGTAGGCTGCCTTATTTGGTAGATTTGAACCAGGGATAAAATCTATCTGATGGATGATCTTCGTCACAGGTGGCAGCTCATCAGGAAAATCATATACAACAATGTCACAGTAATCATCTAACATCTCTTGTATCTCTACTGGTAAATCAGAAATATTTGTAGAAGTAAGAACTACTTTAGGCTTGCAAACTAAAGCAAAGCTTACCTCTTCTTCTTCTATCTGCTGCAGATATTCTTTCTCACTCAGCAACAAGGTCTTTGGATCAATCACTCTGATGGATGGCTCTCCTTCTTCCATGGGTATCAATGTATGATGCACCCCATCTTTGAAGAACTTGTAAGTGTTCTTCTTTCCATCATGCACTGCTGCTCTGTAAAACTGACAAGGTCTACCCAGCAGTATATGACACACATCCATGGGCATTACATCACACAGGACCTTATCTTTGTATCTTCCCATGTGCAGCTCTATCTCACACTGTTCTTTCACAATCAGCTGGTGCCCCTTATGCAGCCAGGACACCCTGTAGGGAGTTGGATGCTCCCTTGTCTTCAGCTTCAACTTTTCTACTACCTCAGTGGAAATCAGATTTTCTGTGCTGCCACTATCAATGACTAGCTAGCAGCATTTCCCTTGGACTTTGCATATGCTCCTAAACAAAGTCTTCCTTTGTGCAGGCTCAGCGACTTCTTTGGCTTGCTTCAATAGGACCTTGTTTACCACCAAGGATTCTCCTCTCTCTGGGAGAATTTCTTCTTCAATTTCTACCTCTTCTTCAGCCTAGGCAACAATAACATTTCTTGGACCAGCACCCACATTCTCTGGACACTCATAGTGCTTATGTCCCACTCCCTGGCACCTATAACACCTCAACTCTCTGCCTCTGCCTTTGTCTCCTCTTCCTCTTCCTTTATAAGAACCCCTTCTGCCCTTTGCATCATCCTCTGTAGATGCATTCTGAGGTGAGCTATTGTTAGCATCATTCCTGGGTGTAGGCTTTCCTTTACCACCCTGACTTCCCTTCCAACGGAAAGTACCTCTCTTCTTGGCAGACTGTTTTCTTAGGAGCTTCTCCTCTTCTTTCAAGGCCATCTGATATGCCTCTTCCACTGTCTTGGGAGATAGAAGGCCAATCTCATCTTGGATCTCCAGTCTCAGACCATTTACATATCTGGCAGTCTTCTCTGGTGTATCTTGGAATTGCCCAGCCCTTATGCTTACTCTGTAGAATTCCTCTGTGTACTCTTTTACTGTCAGCAACCTCTGTCTTAGGTTTTTCATTTTCCTATACAATGTTAGCTGGTAATCACTAGGCAAGAATTTTCCTTTTAATTTAGCCATCATTCTGGTCCAGCTCTTGATAAATTTCTTTCCAACTCTCCTCCTTTCTGCCTGCACTCCATCCCACCAAAGTGCAGCATGTCCTTTCAGCTTTGTCACCGCAAAATTGAACTTTTTATCTTCGCTTATCTCTTCATAATTGAAGAATTTGTTCATTTCATTCATCTAGTCTACTAGTTCTTTTGGATTCAGTCCCCTTGCATAACTCGACACTTCAATTCTGGGCTTAACTGCAAACCCCAGAACAGTCCTAAGGAGCCTCATGTCAGGAGGAATTTCCACATTTTCTTCTACTTCTTCTGTCTCAGGTTCGCTGATGTCTTCAGGATCTCTAGGCTGTCTTCGTTCCATGGCATCTATTCTGGCTTCGACCCTTTGCAACATCCCCAACACCTCTGCGTTGGCAACATGTCTTCTTCTGCCAGTACCTCTACCAACTCGGATTTCCATGTCATCAAAACAACGTCAGACTGGCTCTGATACCACAAATGATGCAACAACAGCACCGAAAGTCACCCTGAGGAGGGATGGTCAACAACTACGTGGCTCTGTCAGCCAAACCCTTTCCTTTACCTCGTTCCTTTTCTCCGTAGTCTACCCTCTCTTTTGTATGAAGTTTATCTATCAATTTTGAAGAAATTGATAGATAACTGTATTCCACAACTTTCAAAGTTATTAACCATAATCATGTACCTTAGTCTCCCAGTATCGTAGCTTGGATTGATATATCTCCCCGGGCCCACAATACAATCGCGGGGTTCAATTAAATGCATCCAACGTTTATACCTCCGAACTTTATATTATATTTCCCACTCATATACATTATCTCCGAACTTAGGACTGAAGTTATAACCTTTGCACTTTATAATAATATTCGTCGCATTCTATATAAATGACTTACAATAAACCGTGGGCTCTTTTATTAAACCTTGTGCATCTCCGCCAGCTAAACACCGTCCGATGGGCCTACCCTGAATCAACGGCTCTGGCACATTTCGCTTGGCATCGCGCGTCGGTTTTTAATGCGCGAAGGTGCACTTTAAGCAGCGGTTTTGAAACGAGTCCCTTGCCACGTGTCGATTCCAGTATGGAATTGCTCCAATTCAGAAAATA
The DNA here is from genome assembly GCA_034641835.2 of Pinus albicaulis. Taxonomy (NCBI): domain Eukaryota; kingdom Viridiplantae; phylum Streptophyta; class Pinopsida; order Pinales; family Pinaceae; genus Pinus; species Pinus albicaulis. The sequence continues at coordinate 711,390,628 of CM076576.1, read as the reverse complement.
CCACCTATGTCGCAAAAACGGTGCGATGGGGGGCAATCCACCTTTGTAAACCCGTCATGGTTTTGCTACAGTGCTTTTCCAAGGTTAATGATCGGTTGCGTTATTCTTCGTCCACCTTACTCAGGTCTTCGACTCGGGTTAGGAATTCTAATTACCAATAAACAAATGTATTTATTTTGTAACCAAAGATAAACTTCTGTTATCCTAAGAAAGAGTTGAATGGACACGATTTCATGCAGAGACTTTACCTGCGGCGGGATTGAATTCACAGGGTTCTCTCGAGTAACTTAGGGAATACCAGACAGAGATATGTGGGACTCAATACAGGATTTCTATTATACATGCGTCGAGTTCGTCACTTCACAATTAAACAATATCCCCCATGATTAAGGATTCGAATTGCCTCTATGGTAAATGCACACTGAATTTATTTAATTGGAAGCAACTAGAATACACAGTTTTGATCACAGAAATCCTCTATTCTTCCTCTCTGCTCCTTCTCATTACATCCGGAGGATATAATTTATACATATTACAATGTGGCTCTTCGGTTCCTCAGGGAGGACCATTTTGGAAAATCAACAGTCTAATTACAATAATTCAATTAACTGAAATATGACAGCTCGACTAACTGAGCTATTCGATTTTCTATGCCTCTAATTAATCTAAATAATACAATCAGCTAATAAGTTGACTGTAAAAAGAAAATATCCATTTCCATGTATAGAAGATATTTGTATCATGTGAAGGGAGTAACATTATTTTTAAATATTGAACTGAAGTCTGGGTATCACCAGATACGTATAAGGATGAGGACATATCCAAAACATATTTTCGTATGAGGTACGAACATTATCAATTTATGGTGTTACCATTTGGATTAACTAATGCACCAACAACTTTCATGAGTATAATGCATGTTATCTTTCACCCATTCTTGGATAAATTTGTCTTACTGATCTATTCTAAAAATATTGAACACAAAGAACATCTACACTTGGTACTAAAAATGTTACAGGAACATCAGCTCTACGCAAAATTTAGCAAATGTTAATTCTACAAAGAGAAGATCTAATATTTGGGCCATGTAATATCTATTGAAGGGATCTCGGTGGACCCCGAAAAGATAAATATGATTATGGAATGGAGAGTTCCTGGAAATGTAGTGGACATACACTCTTTCATGGGCCTAACAGGTTACTACCGGTGATTCATGAAAGGATTCTCTAAGATAGCCTTTCCCATTACTTCCTTGCAGTGGAATTGGTGAGTCTTTTAGTGGAATATTGAGTTTCAATCCTGTTTTGAATGATTAAAAGTGTTGTTATCCATTGCCCCCATACTGAAAGTAGCAGACCCAAGAAGAGAATTTGAAGTCTACATTGATGCCTTTAGAAAAGGGGTGGGAGTGGTATTGATATAAGATGGTAAGGTCATAGCATATGAATCTAGGAAATTAAAAGACCATGAGAAATGATACTCTGCCTATGATTTAGGGTTGATTGTGGTAGTAGATGCCCTTCGAATTTGGAGACATTAATTATTGGGGAAAAGGTTTGTGTTAAGAACCAACCATATTAGCCTAACTAGCTACTTTAGACAATATGATTTGAATGCTCGCCAAGCAAGATGGAATGAGTTCCTCAGAGAGTTTGATTTTGATATTCAACATGTAAAAGGTAAGGAGAACCGTGTAGCTGATGCTTTAAGTAAGAAACTACATTGCATCTATGAACATTACTTTAATCAAGAAGAATTTAACATCCAGGAGCAAATCAAAGAGGCATCAAAGAGAGACCTTGAGTATCAATTCCTATGGTAACAAGCAAGAAAGCAATATAAACAAGAAAATAAATAATATTATGGAATTAATGATAAACAAATTTTCATATTTTGAGGGAAGATATATATACCAAATCAGATGAGCTTGAAGGAGCTGATTTTGGACGAATATCACTAGAGTTCCTATGTTGGACATCCCAGATATCGTAAGATGCTAACAACAATAAGAAAATACTACTTTTTTTCTAGGATACGTAAAAACATTGTTGAATACCTGACAAACTATTTGTAATGTTAGCAAGTCAAGGTGGAACACCAACATCCAACAGGATTGCTAAAGCCTATTCCTATACAAGAATGGAAATGGGATGTCATATCAATTGATTTTATCACAAGTATATTGAGAAGTAAGAGACACAATGATTCAATTATGGTAGTGGCAGATAGGATTAGCAAGGTAGCTCATTTCATACCTATCCAGTAAACTTACAAAACTGTACATATTGCTAACATATTCATGAGGGAAATATTTAGACTACACGACATACCAAGAGTTTTCATCTTAGATCAAGATGTAAAGTTAATGTCAGCCTTCTGGAAGGCATTATTAACTATTTTGGGAATAAATATCTGATTTAGTACAACATATCATCCTCAAATGGATGGAAAGACTGAAATGGTGAATGAACTATTAGAAGACATTCTATGCATGTATGTGATGCAACAACCTATGAAATGGGAAGAATATTTGCATATGGTCGAATCCGCCTACAATAATGGATACCAAGAATATCTCAAGATGAGTCCTTTTGAAGAATTGTACAGAAGACAATATCGGACCCCCATAAACTAGAGCAATTCTAAAACCAAACTGATGCTTGGACTGGACATGCTGGAGAAATGGAGCGTGAGGTAAGAAAAATGGGGAAGAACTTAAAGTAAGCTCAAGATAGACAAAATGTATATGTTGATCGAAAAAGAACTTCTGAAGAATTTGAGGTGGGTTACTATTACACGTTATTTTGTCACCATGACATTTGACTATCCATCGGTCTATTACTACCTATATTGTGCTCCCTTAGAAGTCAAAAAACCTAATGTTCGTAAACCAAGTCTTGAAATTAGAGAAATCTCTTTAAAACCCTTAAAATTCTACCTCCACACTTTTTCTACCCTTTTCCTACGACGAAAACCCCTGCACCTTCTGGTAATAAAACCTGCGAACCCGCATAAAAAGTCAAATAAAGGAAAAAGTAAATTCTAGAAGCATATATGCTCAAATATTCTCCCAAATGGAAGCTTCTAGAGGCACTATCAGTTCGAGCTTTATCCCTCCACTCATGGATCTTATCCCTTGGTCCATGGATCTCAAATCCCTTCATGACAGGAATCCATCCCCCTCTTCATGGAACTGAAATTATCTCCATTTCACTATAAATTGAGCTCATGTTTCAGTCTCAAGGGTGGACATACATTGTAGTTGCTGAAGAAATTCCAAAAGAGTGTATACTTTCTACAATATATGTTTTTGGCATGAGAATGATCACACCGTTATATCCATAACTCCATGCTAGTATTCAGAGAGGAAGGCTTGTCAAACTGAAGGAGGAATGATTTTTCAGAACCCTGGGAGAAATATGTATGATATCAAGGCATCAGGTTGTGAGATTACTCTTTTCATTCAAGATAATACATATGGATCTATTTTTCTCATTAAGTTGTTCTTGTGATTATTGAATAACATCAATACATAGAATCCTTGATAACTAAGTTAGATTATATTTTCTTGATTATTATATGTTGCAAATGCGTTGATTCTTTCGTCTTGTCATTGATTATAGGTTTTACTTACTAGAGAAGCCTCTTTGGAGCGATTGGATAAAAGACTGCATCGAAAATTGGATTTCAAAGTAGCAACATGTCCTCTCTCCTTTATTATAATAATTTTGAATTGCAATTAGTATAGAGAAAAAGGTTTCCAAATGTATGTTCGTTTCTAGCTATTCATTGAATACCAGGGAGATCGCTCTTGTCCACAAGAGGGATTAATCCATATAAAAAAATGGCGACTCCACTGGGGAATAGAAATTAGTTTTATCTTTCTATTTCTAGTTTGAATTTTTAGAGTTTTCTGATTTTAACTTATCTGAGATTGGGTTGGGTAGATAACTTTTAAGAATCCCTCAAAAGAAAAGTTGATATTTTTTTTCTGGATTTTTCCTTCCCTCGAAGGTTTTCAGTAGAAAACAATGTGGCAGCCTCCGCAGTTTTTAGTTTAAAACAATGCGGTACTTCTCTATTTTCCATTAAAAACTGTGAACCTTTGGAAAAATTCTGAATTTTTTTTTTATCTTTTTAGGAGCCAGATCACCTGATTATTTGTGTTTTCCCCAATCTATCTTCGTTTTCTAATCTTATGTGTGAATTTATTTTCAACAACTTTTACGTTTGTGTTATTTATCATCCAATTTGCATATTATAAGTGAATGTGGCCCTACTTTATTGTTGCTCCATACAAGATACCTTCATTTACCTGAGGTTACTCGTATGATGATTTTGTCTTTCTGAGGCATTAAGATCATTGCAAACCTTAATTTTATGAAAATTGAACCCCTTTTCATTTGCAAAGTTGGGAGAGATTTTACCTTACTAAACCCTGATTTTCACACCAAAGAATTTTTGGATCTTTTCATTTATGCTGAGATAAGTAGAATTTTTTCTTAGTCTGATCACAAACTAGGAGAAAACATCCTCAAACTTTTAGATAGACTTCAAAGTTAGATTTTTCTTTCATTTTGAATTTTATGTTTTTAGAGTTTTCAAATATTATTTTCTTTTGGAAATGGTTTGTTTATTGATTTGTAGTTTTTGATTTGATTGTTAAAGGAATTTCATTTCAAAAGATAAATTGATCATTTTTGCAAATTGGTTTCTGAAAGAAATCATCTTCTTTTCAAAGATTTTGTTTATGAGTAAAAAAATTCATGCTTTGAAATTTGTTAAATCTCTCAATATTTCCCTTAAATAAGATTCATTGAAAAGAAAAGAGTTTCACTTCTCATTTAGATGCATTTAGTGTACTTTTGAGTCGGGTCACAAACATCATTGAAGTTTCAACTCCATTCCTTTTGTCTTAAGAAAAAACCAAATTATAAGCAATGATTTAATAAAATCAATCTAGATATTTTACATTTTCTAGGGCTCATTCCACCAACATAGCTTAGGCTAGGGTTTTGAAACAGGTTGTAATTAACATTCTAAGATAGTTTAAACTAACAATTAGCAATATTGCAGTAGGAAAATCCAATTGTAGCATTTGTGCTCTGGGAATATCTTCTTAAAATATTCAAGAACGAAATCATGTCGGAACAAGTGAGGTAATCATACCTATCTCATTGGGAAATATAACAGATTATCACATAATAAAAATGGTAAACCTCGGATAGACCATTGCCGAGGAGCCTGGGGTCACTTGTTGGCAAACCTTGTATTTAACATATCAAGGAGTCTTCAAGGGGATTGATCTTGCTACTCTACCCTTTCATGTATATTGGATTGTATATTGTTCCCCCAAGTACAGTTTTTCTCGTTGGTGACCTTAGTGACCATAATATTTAGGATTTTTCACAACGTGATGGAGAAGGGAAGGTCCCATTGTACCTGGAACAGACGTTCGCTAGACTCACTTGGAATTTTTGAAGGGTAATCTTCACTTCGAGATGGAATAAGTGGAGAGACTTGCACCAGACTATTTCATTAAGTAGGTTTTCGGGGTAACTGTTCCAACCGCCAATTTTTACACATTAAAATTATACAACGTTGAATGTCATAACCAACTAGTGTTTTTGATGCAGAAACATATTGTTTGTGTGTGGATTTCTCTCTTAGATTTTGTAGGCGTGTTTTCAATTTGATTGTTTCCTTAGAGAATTTAGGTTATTTTGTTGAATTTTCTTTGATTTCGTGCGTTAAAATTTTCATCATGGCTGAATTACCGAGAAAATATTGTAGAATGCAGGGGAAACCCCCTAGGTACACACCAGGTTAGTTAGAAAATCTTAAATCTAAAAAAGGACAAGCATAAGGAACCAGATCAACTGAACAAGAAGAAACATCAGTAATTATACATCCTAATTACGAAGTATATCAACCTCGAACAACAGAAAGTTCTCAAATAAAACTAAAAATTTGTGAACTAGATGAACTTGCTTCCACAACTCGTGAATTATCAGCTACTAAGCCTGAAATTTCTGAACCAAAAACTGAACCTGCTACATCTGCGATTGCTTTGGAGTTCATAACCCAAACCCTTGGCTGTCCTAATTCACCTTGAGTGAAGTTTCACATCAATGAGAACCTTCCTCCTCGCCTCATAGGCATTGAAGAGATTACTGACATAGAAGAAGAAGTTCAACTTCCTTCACATAAAGAGTCTTTAGATCTTAGGCCAAGTGAATTGATTTAATATTACATACCTTTCAAACAAGATCCTTAGTATTCTCAGTTAAAAAACTTTCTACAAAATTCGGGTCTCAGCTATTCGTCACCCCGTATTCCTTTTTATACCATACCAAGAGGCCATTACAGACCGTCATTAAACATGCTTGGTGAGTCATCCATGTTTTCTACATCAATAGAAACTTATTTATATGGTGGTCCATCTATTCCTTCGCGATACCAATCACTATCTGGTACACTCTCAGGAGAATCTCCCTCTTCCAAAAACCTAGTATAATCACATGGTCGAAATGAATCTCATACCGAAAATTTGAACGCAGAACAAGTTTATAGGATGTATATAAACATTCCTAACCTTGACCCTCAAGGTAGTAATTTACCTCTTGGGGGGAAATCTCAAGGAAAGTACACACCTCAAGGACAATACATAGCTTAAGGACAGTACATGCCTCACAAATAGTACAAACCTCAAGGAGAGTACATACCTCAAGGACGGTACATACCTCAGGGAAAATATCAACCTCAAGGGCAGTATTCTATTCAGTGTCCACAACCTCTTCAAGGAAAATACCCTATGCCAGGGAAATAGTCTTTTCAAGGACAAAAACCTCCTTTGGGGCTACATTTTTATCACAAACAATAATTGTTTCAAGGAGTTCAATATTTTAGTGGAATTTATACAGCAAAATATCAAGCTTACGTCATAACCTTCAATGGGAACTTCTTATCACAGAGTAAACACAGTGTGGAATCCATCATTAATCAACATAATTTGCAACCTAATGTGCAAGTAGTTGATAGATTGATTAAAGCTACACATTTTATACCTGTGCAGTCTACTTACAAGATTGTACAGGTAGTAGACATTTCCATGAGAGATATTTTTAGGCTGCATGGTATTCCGAAGATGGTGATCTTGGACAGAGACATAAATTTTACCTCAGAATTTTGGAAAAATTTGTTCACAAGTCTCGGGACCCAAATAAATTTTAGTACTTCTTATCATCCCTAGACAAACGGTCAAACAAAGCAGGTAAACCATGTTTTGGAAGACATGCTATGCATGTATGTAATGTTGCAACCAACCAAATAGGAATAATATTTGCATCTTGTTGAATTTTCTTACAAAAATGGTTATCAGGAGTCCCTTAAGATGAGTCATTTAGAGGCCTTGTATGGGAGGCAGCGTTACATACCCATAAATTGGATTAGCCCTGGAACAAAATTAATGTTGGGACCATAAACGCTGGCTGAAATGGAATCAAAAGTAAAGAAGATAAGACAAAATTTGAAGGCTACACAAGATCGACATAAGATCTATGCAGATAAGAAGATGAATTATCGAGAATTTTAAGTGGGGGACCATGTGTATGTGAGGATTAAACCCAAGAGGAGCACCTTGCGGTGGACCTCTTTTACTAAGTTGGCTCCCAGGTTCTATGGACCATTCCAAATTTTGGAAAGGGTAGGACCTCTGGCCTATCGATTGGCTTTACCCAGTCACATTTGAGTACACAATGTGTTCCATGTGTCCCTGTTAAAACGTTATGTGCATGATTCAAAGAACATAATTCATTGGTACAATATACAGGTAGGATAGAATTAAAAATCCTTACTTGAAAAAAATGATTTCCTTATGAGAATTTGACAAGGAACTTTGTTGTTTGCAAGTAGAGCCGGATGGTGAGTTTTTGGTCGAGCCGCAACAGATACTTGACCGGAGAGAAATTATGCTTTGGAAGCGAGTCATCACCCAGGTTAAAGCATAGTGGAAGCACTTCAACCCCAATGAGGCTACTTGGCAGGATGAAATATTTGTGTGTGAGGCTTACCGAGAGCTCTTTTCAGAGCTATAGTAAAACACCGAGGAGGGTGTTACTTCCAGGGGGGAAGTTGTGACAAGTGCATTTAATTAACAACTAGTTAAAAGAAATTTTAATTATTTGTTGACTGGAATTAAAAATATTTTTCTAAAAATTTATTTTCATTAGTGAAGAATTATGAATAATAAAAATCAGTTATGGAAAGTGATTCCATAAAATGTAAAAGATGATGGTAAATTTTTTCCAAGAACTAGAAGGTGGTTTGGATAGTTGATGATAGTCACTTGCTCCTCTAGGGATAAGAGACTGACCCCAGTGACGAGTAGGGGTTCTGTTCATAGGTGAAGGAAGGAGTGAGATTTTCCTGAGCTAGTAGAGACCAATGGAAAATACTCAGTAATTCTTGAATTTTTTTGGTATTGATTGGACTTGGAGTCCTGAGGTCATAGCAGAAAATAGAAACCTACTGTCAACGTATACCATGAAGTGGAAGCATGGGTGAAGAGCCGGACGTCATTGGTTCTCTTGAAGGTTGGGAGGATCATCAAAAATAGTGTTTTTTTTTTGTACAAATAAGTATTTTATTTACCCTTGGTTGAGTGGTGAACTGCAATCCAATTATGATTTGAGTAACAAAACCCTATAAATCTCTTGAATACTATATTGAAGTTACTTTATAATTGCAAATAGAGTTATATTGTTTTGTTTTTATAAATATAGAGTAGATATGGATTTCAGTGTGTTTATTTTTATTTATGTAACAACTACTGTTAAGCTGTGTCAAAAATGGGATAAAACAAATTACCGTGTTGAGTTAGGAATGTAACAGGAAATAACCTCACTGTCGAAATAGAACTATCAATTCTAGGTATGGAGAAAAAAACCATAATACATTGTTCATTCCTCTGGCTATACTCGAACAGATTGCTGGGTGGTCTGGTCACACTATCCTAGAAGAAAGTAAAAATCTACTTGAATACGATATTATTTTTACTGTTATTGAAATAATTAACATATTCTAGAAGAATATATTAAGTGGAATATTGTAGAACACACTTGTTATCAGTATATGAACTATATATTTGAGTATTCAAAGAAATATGCAAGTCATACAGGAAGAAAGTAATCTGTGTGAATATGCTTTCGTAAACATGATTTTAGTGTGTTAGAGCATCACTAATCATTTAAAATAAAACAAAAATAGTGAGAAACATTAATATACAGAATTACCGAAATGGATAAAAAAAGCATACCAGTCGGAGACTCGACTTATGTTTGTTCTTAAACAAAAAAAAGATTCTATATGACATAAGCAAAATAGTATACCATACATCAACTAGAAAGAATGAAGGTATGATGAATTAGATAGAGTAATCCTTATTTTTAATTTGTACAAATTCCAGGAGCTTAGGAAAATCTCTCTAAATAATTTGAGCAAGAAATGTAAAATGATAGATTACATATGAAAGAAGTACGAATAAAATATTAAAATTCATAAAATACACATAAATGGTAATAAGAGGACTCAATTAAATATTTCAGTAGCAGCCAAACCTCGACATGGAGGAAAATAACGAGATCCAGAGTTATATTGCAGTAAGGGTAACCACCTAATACAAATAAACTTGCAGCACAAGAGGTGCGAGAATAATTTATACTGAGGACTAAGGAAACGACCGGAAATAATGTTTAACACCTTCCAATTAAGAGAACTATCTATTATACATTAGCTTGAATTGATCATATAGGGACTAACAGCATAACCCTTAACCAAACCCTAAGATAATACTTCAATTAGGAAGTGAGTTCCTTAAGAATACCTGTAAGAGAATTGCGAGATTATTAGTAGGAATCTTGAAAAATCTGGTAAATGAATCTAAATCTAGAAGTAGAAAGCCTTGCCTTGTTAATAACAGGGATACTAACCTGCGAGCACCAAAAAACACAAAAACATAATTTCTATGAGTAAACTATTGTTGTATCGAATAGCTCACAATGAAAAAAGAAAAAGGAAACAATACATATGCAGGATTGGTGAGAATTTTAACCTGAGAACAAAGCTTCTTTGTCCCTGATGATCAGTGAAATGGTAAACATGATAGCATAAAGAATAGCACACAATATTACAAACTAGAGACATATATAAATCAAATAAGTCAGCAAAATAAACAAGATAAATATGAAAATAGATGAGAGTGATTATTTTACCTGATAGTATAGTGGTAAAGCACATGCGATCTCAGAAGCAGGACCATGGCGGATTGAAGACAAACAACACAAAAGATTTTATTTTTCTGAGTGTTGCAGAACCTATCCCCCGACATGAAGCGGAGATATGAGGTGATTACACCTCATTTAATCGCTACAGACAAACTGAAGCTCATAGCTTTCACCGAGGTGACAAAACCCTCATATCAGATGCAATAGAGTTCGAATGAAGTCGCAGAACAAACCCTCAAATTGAATGAAGCTTCTGGACGAAGACAATGGTGAAAAATCCCGGAGTAAATTAGGGGTGGCATGGATAACCAAGAAAAATTCCCGCCTGAAATGTGGATCTTTGATGTACCAAGAACCGACGGTGAATATCAAATCTGGTACCATGCGAAACAGTGAAGAGTTATGGCAAATATTACAGGTGTCGTAAGAGCTAAATTCCTGTACCTACTACCTTTAATTCCTAGTCGCGCCAATAGTTTTCTCGATGGAATCACCGATGCGGTGGTTATATTCGGTAGGATGACAAAGATTCAATGTAACATTAGAACAGTAAGTTTGGTGATGAAGAAACAAAACTATACTGAGACCTTAGTACAGTGCATATGAAGTGGTGAAATAGACTATGATAAATGGGTTTGTATTTGTAAAAAAAATACATTTATATAGCAAGGATTAGAGTTCCCAAATAATCCATAGTTTAGTATTGTAATGTGATTAATGGTTGCGAATGATTAACTTTAATATGACAGATTTAAATAGAGTCATTATCCTTATGGTAAAAAGTAAATTTTTTTTATATGTATATTACAAAATCCCTACGCAGAGTGAACTCCTACCCTTCAATGAAACTTGAAATAAAAAATCAATGTCGTATATGAATCATTCGCTTGTAAGTGGGGAAAATAAAAAACCCACTCCCTAAATGTACAAGGTACGTGATATAATGCACTATTGATTATTCAGAATTGTTATATTTTGAGGAAAACTCAAAAAGCCATGGACGATATTTATTTTTAATTTTAAGTTTCACACCATGATACATGAAAGAACTATCTACTTTAACCTTTGAATCATATAAACATAGGATCATAGCAAACCTGAAACTCTATATCTCAACATCGACGTATCATTTATCTCATAAAAATAATTATTACACCAGAATACACTGTTCAATTAAAAAAAACAAAAATAAAGTTTATAAGCATGGGTTTCTCATTTATAACTCTTACCGAATCTTTCTTACAACGTTCAATTTAAAAAAAAAAAAAAAACTTTATAAGCATGGGTTTCTCATTTATTACTCTTACCGAATCCTTCTCTTCCATAAAAGCTAAAATCAATGAGGAATAGCATGGCTCAAATATCAATAGTTAATTGAAATATTAATTTCTAGGTATAAATCTATTTTTTTAGTTTAAAAAATTTATATGTTTTCGAATAAAATTATTTTATTATATAATTGTAATCCCTATTTATCATTATAGGGAAAAATTTTGTTAAATATAAATTTCAACTTTTACAGAATTTATATATTGAAATTAATTAATGTGGAAGTGATATTAAAATTTTAATTAGGGCATTTAGGAATATAATAAAATTATTGTGTATTTAATTGACTACTTTAATTTGACATTATGGTTGGTTCCATTAACAATTCCTATGAATAATTATGAAATATATTTAAATATAAGGTTAGGATGAGAGAGGACCAGTCAAGTTGCATTAGCAAGGTAGAGATTAAAAAATTAAATATATGTAAATAGAGTATTGTTCAACTGTTTGTTGAACCTAGAACCAATCAATTACTTCAACTGAGTAATGGGTATCTTTGCATGGACTATTAACATTCCTAACATAGAGAGACAATTAGATGAATAAATGGTTTTTAGTGCTCATGAGCCTCCCTACAATAATAGGGAAGTTTCCTTGTATTTTACTTGAAAATTATGCACCAAGTTCATCTTGCATCTCTATGTCAATTATTCTAACACTGGAGAACTCTGATGAAATGGTCTTGGCCATTCTCAAGATTAACCAACCATATGGCGTGGCTCATTGACATGACCAGCCACTCCTAGGTGACTTCCTAACCCACCCTTCTTCTAACCACCTTAGCTCAAGGACAGGATTCATACAATTAGTACTACAATATCATCCTTAACATGTGATTTAGTAATATAATGCATTTTTGCCAAATTTCCTGTGACATATATCATTGATGATGTTAGACCATCAAATATATGACCCTTAGATTAGGCTGACCATCCCATTTTTTGTGAATATGTCTACATCGATGCTTTCATTGTGGGCATATCTGTCATGGTATTGAGGATTATTTTTGAAGTAGGTTCTTCAATGAGGTTAGTTCAACATTTCTTGTATATTTCCACTATTATGTATGTAATATTGAATTTGAAAATATTTAAATAAATATAATTTTAAAGAATTTTTAACTAATTAATTGGGTGGAAATGTAAAGCTGGGTTACACTTTTGTGAGAATCGGGGGCGGAAATTTTTTTCGGCAATAGTTGACGGCACACTGACGGCGTGGGCAAACAAAATTTTTGCTGGAGATGGGAAAACCAGCAAAAAAAGTTCGGCCGAAATTTTACTCTTAAAATAGTTAGGCTGAACTAGTTCTTATAAATATATCGCCCGCGAAGTTCATTTGTTTACCGCGTCTGTGTTTCTTTGCTTTGTTTCTTTGGGCATTTTTGTGTTTTTGTGCTACTGCTAGTTTGGGGCTGCTTTCGTCCGCTCTATTGGTGATTATCTGCGGTGACTTCAAGCGAGCGAAGTACCAGGTATTTTTCCTACTGCGCCTCCTCTGCAAGTCTACTACCAGGTATTTCATCCATGCTACAAGTCTACACCCAGTTTTGAACCTGCACCCATGCAACATGGTGTTATATTTCGTTATATGCACTCTAATTGTGTCTTTTTTTTTCCCAATTATGAAGACACCAAATGCCTTGAATGTTGCTGGGTTCTTAGCTTCAAAATTATTTTCATTTTAAACATATGTTACGCTACATGATACATTGAAATCTGCATGAATTATTAATTACCAATTATGGTGACAATCACCAATTTCCATTGGTACTAATTAGGCCTAGTGCATGTCATGCCAAGTCCAAAATGTTCTTTTTTTCATATAAATTGTGAAAGCAGCGATGTTGCGACATATAAGTGAAATTAGGTTAGCTGGGTCAAGGTAATGAGCCCCTATCATGAAAGATGGTTCTTGGGGGTCAAGCCTGCTTGAAAGATGGGTCTTGTTGAGGGAAGAGTGGGATTGAGGTTAGATGGAAAATGAACTAAAAGAAAAGGTTGCTCGAGCAAAGGCATCTATAAAAACAACATTATTTTGAGTTACAGAGCTATTTTCCTTTTTCTGGAAGAACAAATAGAGATTACCACTTACCATTATTTATCAGGTTTCAACACTTACCCATTACCATCGGCTACTGGCAAATAATTACAGTTCACTCTTCTATAGCTAGATCTTCCAACCTTTTCATTCACAATTTTGCCTACCGGGCAAATCACCAGCCTGGTTCTTCCATCATCCAATGAACTGAAATGAATCACACAGAAAAGGCAAGGCTAGGAAAATGAAACCAAGATCAAAAAATTGTTTTCGACAACTTTGGTATCACTAATGTCTTGCTTGTTAAGATGATGCTTGGATGCCTACGTCAGTCCCACATATTTGAGGGAAATGTTGAAAAAATAACCTTTGTTGAAATGAAAAAACCTCGTTGAATCATAAAATTTCCACTTTGTGACCTCTCTTGAATGACAAGTTCCAGGGCACAGCTGCTTCTTGGTCTCCGCTTCCAGTTCTCCACCACTTGGTGGCTGCCACCTTGCTAGAAGAAGCCTCACTGGACTATTTTCCACTCTTTTTCTGATCGGCGCTGTCATGCAAGCCCACCTCTCTTGCAGCCCCAAATTGCACTCCACTTCCCTTCCACGTGTAAGAAGTAACCATGGGCTTCAGGGGAGTCCATTAGATTTGGAGGTTCACTTGCGTATATAGGGTTTTCCTTTTCTATGTTAACTTTGGACTGTTACTACAAATGCGCCTTTTGGAATTCTTGGTTTTAATTTGAGTTGATTGGTGTCATGTAGAAGTCAAGGCACTCATTGCTATAGAAGTTTTTTCTTTACAAGTAAGTGGGAACGAGAAACCCCAAAATTCCAAACAAAGCATATATGTTGTTAATTATGATTTAAATTTCATTACCTTTTGCTGTAAGGTGTATGTTGAATTTCTGGTAGTATGATATGCATTTGGTTGCTGAAGTTGTTACTATTCTTGTGGATCCATCAATTTCATCTGCTCTAGCCTATTCTCGTCTTGTGCATGGAATTTTACCACCACTGTTAAGCTTATGCCATTACTGATCCTTCTCACGATTCCTCAACGCTGGAATGATTGAAATAGAATGATCTACTGCTGTAATGTGACTATATATTGTCTTTTATACTGCTGTAATGTATTTTTGTAATGTGACTACATATTGTCTTTTATACTACTGTAATTTATTTTTGTATGAGACAGAATCTGATCTTTTATAATTGATAACCTGTTATGGGTATATCAATATGATTTTGTATATGAACTGTTATCAATATATGAAACAGGGTTTTTCCTCCTTTGAAAAAACATTTGAAATCATTCTAAATTCGCATGTAATGTATTTTTGTAATGTGACTACATATTTTCTTTTATATGTGACTACATATTGTCTTTTATACTTCTGTAATGTATTTTTGTATGAGACAGAATCTTAGCTTTTATACTTGATAACCTGTTATGGGTATATCAAGAGGATTTTGTATATGAACTGTTATCAATATATGAAACAAGGTTTTTTCTCCTTTGAGAAAAGAGTCGAAATCATTCTAAATTCACAGATGTTCAGTGGTGTCACTGTTTCACTTTCGATATTATGTTTGTTACCTTAATGAACAGGTGGAACTCTGCTGGGAGGCCTCTCTATTTTTTGACTCTATGCTCATACTTTCAAAGGCCGTTATATGTTATATGGGCTAGAATGTATAGTTATTAGACTACATATCTTCATACTATTCTACAAATAGTATGATGGAAACCAAACATAATAATGTATTAGGACATCACAACTTGCTAATTAGTTATTATACTACATATCTTCATATAGAACTTGAAAATATCATGATGGAAATGTGAACTTGCAAATAGTATGATGGAAATGCGGATCTCAAAGAAAAGTCATGATTAATGCTTTTAGAAACCAGACATAATAATGTATTAGGACATGCTCCTTTAACTTGCAAATAGTATGGTCAAAATGTGGATCTCATGACTCTTCATGATTAATTCTTCTAGAAACCAAAGATAATTTAATGTATTAGGACATGCTCCTTTAGACTTGGTGGAATTACCTTTGCTTTTTATTTCTCTCTTACACACACACACATATATATATATGCAGAGATGATCCCATTTTATTTTTTATTCATAGACAAAATTCCATTTAAATACAAGATTTACCATAATGTATAATGATTCATTCCATATTATTCAGAAATTTTTTCAAATGATGAACCTAGTTAATGCTTGTTCTTCATGAAGAACACTACTTAATCTTTCAATTTGAATTCGATGATGGTCCTTTGTTATCTTTCTTGACTAATTCAAATTATTGACACAATCATATGCTTCTTGTTACTCTTTTTATTCCTTCCTTATATTGTATTCTCCCCCTTATATATTGTGTATTCTCCCACATAGATATTGCACTCAATTTTGATGGTCTTTTGTATATGATCATATAGATATCATATAGATATTGCACTCAATTTTGATGGTCCTTTGTTATCTTTCTTGACTACTTCAAATTATTGACACAATCATATGCTTTTTGTTACTCTTTTTATTCCTTCCTTATATCTATTCTCCCCCTTATATATTATGTACTCTCCCACATAGATATTGCACTCAATTTCATAGGCTCTTATTTTGATGTCAAATAAGTGACAATAATTTACGAGAACTATCCCTAATTTGTTTCTCACATGTTCAAATGGTTCTCTAACAAGATAATTTACAAAAAATATTCCTAATTTGTTTCTCACATATATTCAAATGCTTCTCTAACAAGAGGCTTTCTGGGTATGTATTCCATCTTCACTATTTTCTCAAAGAATTGTTGTGTGAGGAAGTGGTACTTTATGATGATATGTAAATAGTGATTGACGGAAGTAGAATATTTTATTTTTTAAATTATTATTACACTTCTATTGAAACACTTAATAGATATATAGATTTACCTTAATATCTTGTAGATCCCATTTCATCCAAAACACTCAAAAAGAAATTTACCTTACCTTAATATCTTGTAGAGCCCAATTCGTCCAAAACACTGAAAAATAAATTTACCTTAATATATTGTAGAGCCCATTTCATCCAAAACACTCAAAAATAAATTTACCTTAATATCTTGTAGAACCCATTTCATCCAAAACACTCAAAAAGAAATAACTACTATGTACATTCCACTTCTACTCACCCAAAAAGAAGTTTACCTTAATATCGTGTAGATCCCATTTCATCCAAAACACTAAAAAGGAACTAACTACTAGATGTATTCCACTTCTAATCTAGATAGAGAAAGTAACAACTTTTTCTTGCTTAACCATTAAACCAAAGACTCTTCTAAGTAGAATTGTACATTGTCCACTTGTACTTTTCACAAGCCTAGTTGAATCTCTATATGTTGTCAATGTAAATTTCTCACAAGTAAATTTGTTAATGTAAATTCCTTAACTTCTACAGGTTTTATAGGAAGAGTCTGTAAAGGGCCAGGTAGCCTCTACATCTCATCTTTTATGAAAGGTGAAATATCTAGTAAATTCGCCTACAGTCAATCTCTGGAATAGATCTAAATAGAATTTCTTCATTTTAATATCCATAAAACACAACCACTTTAAGGTAAATTGTGTACATATGTTCAGTGGTGTCATTTTTTCACTTCCGATATTATGTTTCTTACCTTGATGAATAGGTGGAACTCTGTTGGGAGGCCTCTCTATTTTTTGACACTTTTCTCATACTGTCAAAGGTCGTTATATGTTATATGGGCTATACTGTATAAAGGGTTATTATTAGACTGTCTTTCACATAGAACTTGCAAATAGTATGATGGAAAACCAAACATAATAATGTATTAGGGACATCACAATTTGCAATTAGTTTTTAGACTACATATCTTCATATAGAACTGCAAATAGCATGATGAAACAAAAAGAACTAATTATTATACTGCCACATAATCATAGAACTGAAATAGCATGATGGGAATGTGAACTTGCAAGAAGGTATGATGGAAATGTGGATCTCAAAAAGAAAGTCATGATTAATGTTTCTAGAAACAAACATAATTTAATGTACATAGACATGTCTTAGGCTTGGTGGAATTACCTTTACTTTTTATTTTATCTTTATCGGATATATATATATATATATATATATATATATATATATATATATATATATATATATATATATGAAGAGATGATCCCATTTTATTTTTATTCATAGATCAAATGTCATTTAAACACAAGATTTATCATAATGTACAATGATTCATTCCATATTATTCATAATTTTTTTCATTAAAAAATGAACCCTTTAAATGATGAACCTATTTAATGCTTCTTCTTCATGAAAAAGACTACTTGATCTTTCAATTTGAATTTGATGATGGTCCTTTGTTATCTTTCTTGACTACTTCAAATTATTGACACAATCATATGCTTCTTGTTACTCCTTTTATTCCTTCCTTATATTGTATTCTCCCCCTTAGATATTGTGTACTCTCCCACATAGATATTGCACTCAATTTCATAGGCTCTTCTTTTGAAGTCAAATAAGTGACAATAATTTACAAGAACTATCCCTAATTTTTTTCTCACATATTCAAATGGTTCTCTAACAAGATAATTTACAAGAACTATTCCTAATTTGTTTCTCACATATTCAAATTCTTCTCTAACAAGAGGCTTTGTGGGTATGTATTCCATATTCACTATTTTCTCAAAGACTTGTTGTGTGAGGATGATGCAGGAGCATTAGATTCGGGAAAATACTTTGTATTTTTATTAAACCTAGGGGTGTCATGTTTTTGAGAAAATATTAATTTTATGTAAATATTAATGAGATTTTTGAGTGATTAAATTATATTTTTAATTAATTACTGTGAGGATTTGTTAATGTTTCCAAATGATTTGGAGAACATGAGAGGAATTAGATTTTAGATATTAAAGAATTAATTATGAAGCCTAAGTTAGATTTATTTTCAAGATTTTAGGGATAAAATTCTAGATTGTAGGGGTGTTGAGATATTTGAGGACTTTGTTGAGTGATTAAAGGGATTTGAATCTAAATTGGTTCAATTAAATTGGTATAAATTAATGAGAATTAAAGGCCAAATAGATCAAGAGAGGATAGAGAGTGATCTAGAGGAGAGGTTTGGACAACAAAGGTGTAAGCCTACGGGATTTTGTAAAGAGCCATTGATTTGAAAATTTGGCCATGAACCAAGAGGATTTTTGTATTTGATTTCATGTTTGTTTATGAAGGACTTTATTCTGAATTATGTGCATGGTGAATCTATGTAAATTAAATGAGACCCTACATGTGTAGGGAGAATTGAATTTACTGTCAGTTTGTGTTTGAATTGAATGAAATAAAGATTTACATATGTTGAAAAGCATACAATTCTGAATTGTGAACATTTACACAGTTGAGTGGAGAATGGGCGCACTGTTTGAAAATAGACAGCGCATTTAATATCGAGACTTGGAAGTCGTGTTTTGGTTCATATTGTGGATTTAATGCAGGTGTTATACATACTTAACATGAACTAAAATTGCAGGTTCGAGCCTCAAAATGAAATCGAACACTGTGAGGTTAAATTGCAGATTGTAATCTGTGGGTTATATACAACATTGAAGAGCTCTATTTTCAATGGGAGAAAGTGTTGAGGAATTGAGTTGAGGAAATGTCTGTGTAAATCGAACATGGTCATTCAACTTTGTGTGGAGTGCTGTTGGAGTGAGGATTCATTTCAAATCGACATACAACCATATGTTTGTTTACATCATATTAATATATATGTTATTGAACAATGTTTTAACATGAATGGAATGTAGCTATAGGATTAATATGAAAATATGGAGTTTAGACACCCATCATGTTATGGAAAATCGATCCAAAAGATCGTAACCATGAACGTGTGCAGAACCGTATGGAGAATGGAGTGAATTTGAAATTAATTGAGATCGAATCTATTTATGTAAGCATTGGACAGGTTCGATTGACATAATTTGAAGTCGATTTTAATATTATTATAATTGTATATGGGTGCTCGGACCTTGAAATGGTGTGAGGGGTTCAACCCATTCGATGGGTCAAGTTTTAACATAGAGGAAGTGTTTTAATTACCAGACATGATAATTAATACAAAGGTTGAATTATCTATTTGCAGGAACAATATTTTAAATCTATTAATGCAGAGGTGTTGTATTGAGTGGCGGATTTGATGGATGGTGATCAGTTGAAGGAGGAAGAGAGATTGATTTACATAAATCAATGTTAATTTGTGTTAAAATCCCCACACAAATAAATCAAGGGCAGAATTGTGTAATATACAGCAGTGAAACTGAACCAAACTCCATGAAGTCCTGGTCGATGTCGATTTGGTAAAAATTCCAAAAAAAAACGCGATGGAGTTTAAATGAACAGCGTGGCAAATTGAGAGCCAATCTTGGTGCGTGGAGAGCATTACAAAGACTGGTGTAATAGATCAATCGATTTGCGGAATTGTAGAAGCGGAAATGAAAACATGGAAAGCTTAATGGCTGTTGAATGTAATGGAAGGACGGGTTTTGAAGTGAACGAAGACCCAATTTTGGTGAAACACTGAGGTCCTGTGTTCATTTGGTTAGATGGAAGGTATGTTAATTTCCTGGGCTAGATTTTTGTTTATGTTGGACTTTGAATTTTAATCAAAGTAAATTATGGTTGAACATTAATTGTGAGCGTTGGTATTTTTTTAATTAAAGCCACATAAGATCTCATTGGCATTAAATCAAATAAGTTCGAAATATTTGAATTGGAACATTCACATGGATCAACATTATGATAAGCCTTGGGGCTTGATTGTATAAAGGTTGGGTTTGATTAATATCGAAAGGTCGAATGTTAAATCAACAAATAATAAAGTGGATTTGGCATATTTATTAGTCATAAGTTGTAAATGGAGTAGAGCTTCCGCATATGAGAATTGGTTGTATTATTTTATAATCATAGTGAAATGATTGTTAAAGATGAAGCTTCTACAAATGATGGTGTGTGAATTTGCCCAGACTTAGAATTGGTTTAGGGCGTTTATTTGAGATGCAAATTCTATATGTATGAGAGTGGGGAGAATTTGGGTTTAGCAGGGTTTTCCTGCATCAAGTGGTATCAGAGCCGAAATAGCTCTGTGTGAAGATTCAAGTTTTTAAATTTAATTAATTGCATGTGATGAATAAATATCAGATTTTGAAACTGATGAAGATTGCAGCACAAAGATGCAGTGCAGGTGAAATATAAGTCAAGATCAACAGGATATTGGAGGTGAGTTTATGATCATTACTATTGAACTCTGGTTTGAAGGTTATGCTTGAAGAATTTGGTTTGCAGGAATCTCAGTAGAAAGAAGCAGATCACAACTGGTGAGTAGTGATGAAGGAGTCCAGCAAGGGATTCTAAGAGAGAGTGGTAAAACCCGAAGATTCAACAGAGGTTGAATAAAGTTGCAGATGAGTGAAGCCTAAAGGAGCAATGGATAAATGCTCAAAAGGTTCCAACAGAGGACTGGTGATTACCAAAAGACCAGATTCTGGAGGAAGGGATTGGTGAGGTAAGTGGCAGCAGGAGAGCTTGTTGTTGTAGAGGCTTGGTGCAACTCATGGGTGAGAAACTCATGGTGAAGAAAATGACTACTGAAAGTCATAAAGGAGAGAGCAAAGGTTCAGAGAGAGGCCAAAATAGAAAGAGGGAGAAAGAAAATGCCAAGGCAAATGGAATATGGAAGCAGTTGACTGATGAAGAGTATGAGAAAGAGAAAGATGAGATAGCAGTTCATATTGAGTTATTGATAAAATTGTTACAGGAAAATATGAAATACCAGTGACATGGTTGGACCATGAGGAAGAAAGTGAAATGGTAGAGACTACAAGTAAAGAGGGATCAACAGATAAACATGCAAGCACGCAGAGTTGAAGAAACAGATGATGAGTTATTTGTCAACCAGATTAGTCGATAATGTAAAATTATTGTATTTTTGTGTTGACAATTGTGATGTGATTATAGGTTTTACTGAGGATGATCCGCAATCTTATGTTATTATAGCACAAGAAGAAATTCTTGTGGATGCAGAAGAAGTGGATCAATCTGAAGCACTGATAAGTAATGCAACAGTTCAGACTGTGGAAACTTGTAGTTTTCAAATTGACAAGTTGTGTATGAATGCAGGGACTGTAAGTGATGGTGAAATGCTTCATCAATTCCACAGAGAAATTGCATTGTTGGAATACTTGTTGGTAAATTCAGAGTATGATAAGGAGATTGTAGCAGAAGGTAGAGTTCATCACAGTGAAGAAGAAAACATCATGGAGACAGATGGTGTGAGAGAAAGACTAGTTGATAGTCTTGAGAATTCTTCAGAAAACTCTTTGGAAAGTTTGGATCAGCATACTGATGTGCTGATAGAGGAGGAAGAAAATTCAGGACAACATACTGAAATGCTGGCAAAGGAAGAAAAAGCACTGATGCCTTATGATTTTTATTTTAACAAATGTTTTGTGAATGCAGGTATTGTTGCAGGTGCTGAAGAACATTTGAATCAGTTGAGCAGTCAAATGAAGGAAGAAGAAAATTCTGTGGAAATTTCAAATCCATGGGATGAGGACGTTATGTTGCTCGAAATGATGCTGAATAGTCAAAATTCAGTGCAGGAAAAAAAATCTCAATTTCAGAATTGGAATCATGTATTTAAGAAGTATTTATTAGAGAAGACATACAATAATGTTTTTGCCCGCAAGGTTGATAGGAGAAGGTAGAGAAGAAGTTTTCCGTTGTAGAAGACAAGGGGGTATGGATGATTGGGTGGCAGTAAAAAATGAGCAAGTAAGAATAGAAGCAAGAATAGAAGCAAGAGATCAGCAAGCTAAAGCAAGAAATCAACAATCTGAAAAATTATTGGACAAGGAAATTGAACTAATTAGAAGAATCATGTTGAAAGTATCTCAGAGGAAGATATCAACAATGAAGAGAAGCAGCAGCAGCAGCAAAATGAAGACAGAGACAAATTGTGAAAGCGCAACCAGTGGAGCAATGCATCATAAGATATGGAGACCTGGAGAAAAGCAGCAAACATCAGATATAGATGATGAGTTACAGAACAAAGTGTGGGATCCAGGTGGACAAAGACTCAAAACGCATGATCAGGAGATCATGATCATTTTCAACCTTGGGAGTCTGATGCAGGAGCATTAGATTCAGGAAAATACTTTGTATTTTTATTAAACCTAGGGGTCTCATGTTTTTGAGAAAATATTAATTTTATGTAAATATTAATGAGATTTTTGAGTGATTAAATTATATTTTTAATTAATTATCGTGAGGATTTGTTAATGTTCCCAAATGATTTGGAGAAGATGAGAGGAATTAGATTTTAGATATTTAAGAATTAATTATGAAGCCTAAGTTAGATTTAGTTTCAATATTTTAGGGATAAAATTCTAGATTGTAGGGGTGTTGAGATATTTGAGGACTTTGTTGAGTGATTAAAGGGATTTAAACCTAATATGGTTCAATTCAATTTGTATAAATTAATGAGCCTTAAAGGCCAAATAGATCAGGAGAGGATAGAGAGTGATTTAAAGGAGAGGTTTGGACAACAAAGTTGTAAGCCTACGGGCTTTTGTAAAGGGCCATTGATTTGAAAATCTGGCCATGAACCAAGAGGAATTTTGTATTTGATTTCCTGTTTTTTTATGAAGGACTTTATTCTAAATTATGTGCATGGTGAATCTATGTAAATTAAATGAGACTCTAAATGTGTAGGGAGAATTGAATTTACTGTCAGTTTGTGTTTGAATCGAATGAAATAAATATTAACATATGTTGAAAAGCATACAATTCTGAATTGTGAACATTTACACAGTTGAGTGGAGAATGGGCGCACTGTTTGAAAATAGACAGCGCATTTAAGATCGAGACTTGGAAGTTGTGTTTTGGTTCATATTATGGATTTAATGTAGGTGTTATACATACTTAACATGAATTAAAATTACAGGTTGGAGCCTTAAAATGAAATCGAACGCTGTGAGGTTAAATTGCAGATTGTAATCTATGGGTTATATACAGTGTTGAAGAGCTGTATTTTCAATGCAAGAAAGTGTTGAGGAATTTCGTTGAGGAAATGTCTGTGTAAATTGAACCTGGTCATTCAACTTTGCATGGAGCGCTGTTGGATTGAGGATTCATTTCAAATCGACATACAAACATCTATTTGTTTACATCATATTAATATATATGTTATTGAACACGGTTTTAACATGAATGGAATGCAGCTACAAGATTAATATGAAAATATGGAGTTTAGAGACCCAGCATGTTATGGAAAATCGATCCAAAAGATCGTAACCATGAACGTGTGCAGAACCGTATGGAGAATGGAGCGAATTTGAAATTAATTGAGATCGAATCTGTTTATGCAAGTGTTGGACAGGTTCGATTGACATAATTTGAAGTCGATTTTAATATTATTATAATTTCAGATGGGTGCTCGGACCTTGAAATGGTGCGAGGGGTTTAACCCATTCGATGGGTCAAGTTTTAACGCAAAGGAAGTGTTTTAATTGCCAGACATGATAATTAATACAGAGGTCAAATTATCTATTTTCCAGAACAATATTTTAAATCTATTAATGTAGAGGTGTTGTATTGAGTAGCGGATTTGACAGATGGTGATCAGTTGAAGGATGAAGAGAGAGCTATTTACATAAATCGATGATAATTTGTGTTAAAATCCCCACACAAAGAAATCAAGGGTGGAATTGTGTAATACACAGTAGTGAAACTGAACCAAACTCCGTGAAGTCTTGGCCGATGTCGATTCGGTCGAAATTCAAAACAAAAATGCAATGGAGTTTAAATGAACAGCGTGGCAAATTGAGAGCCAATCTTGGTGCATGGAGAGCGGTGTAATAGATCAATCGATTTGCAGAATTGAAGAAGCGGAAATGAAAACATGGAAAGCTTGATGGCTGTTGAATGTAATGGAAGGACGGGTTTTGAAGTGAACAAAGACCAAATTTTGGTGAAATGCTGAGGTCCTGTGTTCATTCGGTTAGATGGAAGGTATGTTAATTGCCTGGGCCAGATTTTTGTTTATGTTGGACTTTGATTTTTAATCAAAGTAAATTATGGTTGAACATTAATTGTGAGCACTGGTATTTTTTTAATTAAAGCCACATAAGATCTCATTGGCATTAAATCAAATAAGTTCGAAATATTTGAATTGGAACATTCACATGGATCAACATTATGATAAGCCTTGGGGCTTGATTGTATAAAGGTTGGGTTTGATTAAGATCTAAAGGTCGAATGTTAAATCAATAAATAATAAAGTGGATTTGGCATAGTTATTAGTCATAAGTTGTAAATGGAGTAGAGCTTCCGCATATGAGAATTGGTTGTATGATTTTATAATCATAGTGAAATGATTGTTAAAGATGATGTTTCCGTGAATGATGGTGTGTGAATTTGCCCAGACTTAGAATTGGTTTAGGGCATTTATTTGAGATGCACATTTTATATGTATGAGAGTGGCGAGAATGTGGGTTTAGCAGGGTTTTCTTGCATCAGAGGAAGTGGTACTTTATGATGATATGTAAATAGTGATTGAAGGAAGTACAATATTTTATTTTTGAAATTATTATTACACTTCTATTGAAACACTTAATAGATATATAGATTTACCTTAATATCTTGTAGATCCCATTTCATCCAAAACAATCAAAAAGGAGTAAATATACTATGTATTCCACTTCTACTCACTCAAAAAGAAGTAACTACTATGTATTCCACTTCTACTCTAGATAGAGAAAGTAACGACTCTTTCTTGCTTAACCATTAAACCAAAGACTCTTCTAAGTAGAATTATACATTTTCCACTTGTACTTTTCACAAGCCTAGTTGAATCTCTATATGTTGTCAATGTAAATTTCTCACAAGTAAATTTGTCAATGTAAATATCTTAACTTCTACAAGTTTTATAGGCAAAGTCTGTAAAGGGCCAGGTAGCCTCTGGATATCATCTTTTATGAAAGGTGACATATATAGTAAATTCCCCTACAGTCAATCTCTAGAATAGATCTAAATAGAAGTTCTTCATTTTAATATCCATAAAACAAAACCACTTTAAGGTCAACTTTGTACACGTGTCATTTCTCCCACAAACTAAAGGCTTCCTTCCATTAATTTTAGATGTGAATTCTATACCATAAAATTTTTAAGTTAAAATTTAAGATAAACTATGCACATGTCATTTACCTCATGATCTTGTTTCATTTCTCCCATTTCATATATATATATTTTTATTGAATTTTTTTTTTCAGGCATAAGAAAACCATTAAATATGGTCGAAAAATGGAAATTATGCATAGAATTTTCTTGCTATCCCAATCCAGGGAAAGCAGTGATTACATATGTGCTTTCCAATATTGCGACTAGGAAAGTCGTCCAAAGGAAAATGAATACATCAAGAAGAACAACAAACAATGAGGCATATTATATTGGATTGATAGAAGGCTTAGGAACAATGATGGAGTATGGATCAAATGGAATTGTAGTTTTCACCAATTCTGAACTTGTGTGGAACCAGATGAATTGTGTGTGCCAAGTTAAGAAGATGAGGCTAAAAGAACTACATCGAATAGAAAACAATATTGTTAGACAATTTCAAATTTTTAGTATAAGGCATTGTACAAATGTGAATAAGATGTATGTTGATATATTGCGTGGGGAAATTCCAATTCATGATTCATATATCAAAGATGAATTAGAATTATACAGAGCAATGCCAATGCAAGATTCATCTCTCAAAGATGAATTGGTTTTGAGATGTTCTTCTTCAAAAATTCAAGATTCGTCTCTCAAAGATGAATTAGTGTTGAGATGCTCTCCTTCAAAATTTATTGATGGAAATTGTAACATATCTTGGATATGCATGTGTTGTGTAATTATAAATGCATATTTTTTAATGACCATGTGCTTTTTTCAATTATATACCAAGTGTGCTCCCACCACACCATGTAAAGCACAACTTGGTGAACTTCGCATTTGCAAGAAGTGGTGAGCTTCACATTTTTATAAAATTAAAATGTGTGGATTTCAATTTTTTTTTGTTTAAATGGAGTTTGTTTAAATGCAGTTTCACTTCTTTCTTGATGACCATGTGTTTTTTTCAATTTTATACCAAGTGTGCTCCCACCATGTAAAGCGCAATTTGGTGAACTTATCATTTTTATAATTTCTTTTTTGCTTAAATTGAGTTTCACACATCAATTGGTGCTTTGAAAGTTGTGTTATACATAATTTGTGTACACTAAATTACAAATTGATTTTCTGAAATTTATTTTGTGTAAATGTCCATCAATATATATATATATCATGGAGGTGAACGACGAAGATCAACAGAATCCCATATGGGGGATCAGGGATCGGGGGATGTTCATGATATTTAAATATAATATTAAATCTCCATACATGTGTGTACATATGGAATTGATTTTTTATTAACATTGTGAGTTAAATTAGTTGTTAATAAGTTTCATTTTTTATCTTTTAGGAGCTAATAAGAGAAGGGTCTCTACTCCATCCATGGAGCGTGCCCATGGTTCACCCAGTCGTGGTATGGTTCATGCAAATTAATAAATGAATATGTACATGTATTTATATGTACAAATGAATGTATTTTTCAATTTATTATAAATTCGTATTTGTTTATGAAGCTTCTCTCTCGTCTCAAGAGGTTGGTGGTGGTTCAAATCACCTTAGAGGGCCATCAATGAGTGGTAGTAGGTTGTGTGAAGGTGGTGATATTTATTCCCTCAGAGGCCAATCAACGGCTAGTGGTGCTGGTTCTCAGCAGGGTCGTTCTGGGTCTCAATAGTTTCAGGGTGGAGAAGATGCTAACCAACCACGTTAAGGTTGCCATCAATTTCAATAGTTTTTTTCATTGAATTTGTACAAATTTTTTTACATGTGTTTTTTCTGATATATGAAATTTTATATATATTTATGTAGAGGCTGAAAATGTTCCAAGTATTGGTCAAATATTGGTCAAAATAGAATGCTACATTCAAGAAGAAGGTTGTCTACCCACCACAACTTATCCGACCGATATTTCTGATATACCATGGAAAACAAACATGATGCAATGCACCTTACAAAGGTGTGAAAAACTTCATGCAAAATTGTGGAGAGATCTCATGGCTTTGACTCTGCCTGCTGAGAGTCGATAAAGCCTCGAAATAGTTACACATTCATTGGGTGATATTGTAAATGTGTACAAAAATATTTGGCCAATGATTGATACATTTGTAGAAGTGATGAGGAAGAGGAAGGAAATAGTAATGGGTTCCGATAAATGGGAGGATGTAAAACAAAGAGTTACAAAAGATATGGCGAAGTGAATGTTTAATTTCAAGGAAGGGAAAAAAAGAAAAATGTTGAAGGTGTAATATTTCAAGCACCCAAATATAGCTCACTATTTGTATGATAGGCACCTTGTGGCCTATTGAAGGCTCCCATGGAACGTTGAGGTTCCTGTTTATTTTGCACAAATTTTTTACGAAATTTTTTTTTTGGGTATGAAACCCAACTACAATGACCTTCCATCACAATTTTTTGGTCCGGGGAAAGGTCGAATGTATGACCATAAGGGCGCTAAGCGAGATGTGGAGTTGCCTCGCCCTGAGCTGCCATTGGTGAGTTGACCTTTTTGGGTCGAAACTCTGCCAACAGAGATGGATGCAACTTCTCAAATAAGTCGAGAAGCAAGGGATGTCATGATCGACAATGTTTATAGCGGTTTGAGTGTAGTCGATGGTTGTCTAAATCGACAAAGAGAACGTGAAAATGCACGTGCCAATTTTGTGTATTGTACAGATGAAGAGATTGAAAACATGAATGTCGAAGATCTCCAAATATATGCAAAAAAATTTCGCAATTGTTTTCAAGACCTAATTCTTCATGAGGAAGAGGGCATGGGAACAGTATGTGTTAATGACCTTACGGTTCAATTATTTTAACATGTATACATGTGTATAATTTGTAATAAATACATGTGTATGTAGATGTATACATTTATTTGTATGTACATTAATCTAAC
The DNA here is from genome assembly GCA_034641835.2 of Pinus albicaulis. Classification (NCBI taxonomy): domain Eukaryota; kingdom Viridiplantae; phylum Streptophyta; class Pinopsida; order Pinales; family Pinaceae; genus Pinus; species Pinus albicaulis. The sequence continues at coordinate 711,361,843 of CM076576.1, read as the reverse complement.
AAAAATGTATCATTATATGTTAAAACACCATTTGCAGTTGTCACGCATGATGAGTGACGAAAATGTTAATATCACGTTCGGGAACTCTGGTTCAAACAATGCAGATGGGTCTCACCATCAAGATATGTTGGCTAATTTTAGTGTTTTTTAAGTGATATTTTTAAAATAAATAATTGTGCACACATGTAAATGTATGTATATATAATGATAAAATGTTTTAATAGATTCTGATTCAGTCCGATGTTTTTGGGATGGCAGTACCTTCTTCTTCCTTGGGAGATGTACCTTCTACCTCTTTAGGAGATGAGCACAAGTATGGACAATTTTTCACTTTTACTATTTATGTTTAAGTTATATATATATATATATATATATATATATATATATATATATATATAAACCGTATATGTATATTGTACATGCACGTTCGTATGTTCCCTATGGGGAGGGAACTGAAAGGAGTGAACAAATGGTAGGAACCTCACGCAGGTACGTATGATTTGTTTTACATTGGTTTTTACATGAATTTATATATATTCTCACTCATTTTTAAAAAACATCAAATTTTAATGTTCAAGTACATGTGCATTGTGGCAAATTTCCCATGTTTTTGCATGATAGTACCTTTATTTAGACTTATAAGAAAAGATGTCATATACATTCCTACCATGGATTATCGTAGATTTGATTTCAAGATTTAGATAGTCTTAAATTTACTTTTTTATATATTATCTAGATGCACTGTCATATATATATATATATAACCTGATACAGTTTGATAGTTGTGACATCTACAATTGTTCGACATATTTTATGAGATCTACAATGGCATTACATGATTAAAGTGTGTTGCTCTTATAAATCGCTTCAGGTGCAGTAATAAGATCGATCAGGAAGTGTCGTATTATCAATCTAACAACAACCAACAACTGTTTGTCTTCTAAATATATTCGTTTTACAAATAAATTCTGTGAAGGTGTCGATCCTACCTTAGATCCAAATGCTTATTTGCAGTCGTAGTGCTTCTGTCGCATTGATAATCCTTCGTCACAACAAGAGTGTCTTTTGTCGACCTGCAATCACAAACAAGAAAATATTAATAACACCTATATAACAAATAATCATAAAACATACCTATCATAGTGATCAAGGAATCTATGAAATAAATGATCAAACGACAACTTATTGAAATAAACAACGAACGACAATTTATTGAGAAAATGAATTGATTGTATTAATCTTGAAAATATACGTAATGCAATCTACAACCTAAATTTCGATGTTCAAAGGTTTCCTGGATGAAGGTGAGTCTCCCTACTCTATAAGTCTTGCACTCTTCTTCCAGGAGCACAAGGTATGTGATCTTTCCTCTCAAAAGCCCAAGAAGAAGAATAAATCCTCAACAACACTTCAACTCAATCACACCAGTTTGAACTCAATTATCCATCTCCAATTCTCAATCTCCAAAATCTCAATCTCCAATAGCTTAACTCAACCCTTTGAGGCTACCCAATGCCTCCTTTTATAGAGCAGATGAGGAGGTTAGGATTCCACCTTTAAAGGGATAGAATCCTCCTTCAAAGGGATAGGATCCTCACATCAAGGGATTAGTTCCTTAAGGTGTGGGATACATGCACCTTACTAAAGCGTACTCATCCCCAAAAAATCTCATCTAGAACCTTCCAGAATTGACCAAAAATCAACTTTTTCAGTTTAATTTCGCGCTTTTTGACTTTACAGGGGTACCGCAGGAATTACACTGGAAAAATGCGTTCTAGAACGCAGTTTCTCTTCACATTACCTGCGTACCCTAGCTAAAAACGCAAGAAGGTCTCATGTTACCTGCGTACCCTGAGTTTTAGAGATTTTTAGGGTTTTTCTTCCAGTTCTGAGGCTTGGCATGAGGAGTAAAGGTTGTAAGACTTGCAGAGGAGGTATGTATGAGTGTCAATGAGCCCATACAGTCAGCAGAATGTCAAGGTGACATTTTTTAGTGTAACAGATTGCCCCCTAAAGTGCGAAGTCTGGAATAGATGAAGATGAAGTCTGTCATATATGAAGAGTGAAGTACTTTATCATTTCAAGGATCATCCTATGGACACCCCAGTCGGAACCTGTAAAAAAATTCAATGCAAAATATATATATGTAATCATATCATCGCTGAGGTAGGCATTCCCATACTCAGATAAAAAACTAACTAAACTTGTTCTGATACATAAATGATTTTAATATTACATCAGTGTAGACATAGCATGGGCACAGCCATCTGTAATGAATATTCTACAGTATAATAATAAAACTCCTCACAGCCTGGATGGTGGAAACTAGATCTAGGGTCTTTATTTCTGCTTAAACCAGCATTTTATCTATCTGCGATAATGAGGTTGAGTGCAACATGAAGAGATCTCTTGATAATAACAACAGCGGAATTGTTACTGGTGAGAGAAACCACAAGCATGTCATTGATCAAAGTACCAAGACACCGTTGAAATGAATATCGAATGGTCAACATACAGAATTACCCTCATCAAAGGTCACGATGTAAATATTCGGCCGGTTGCGAAACTGCCATTGAGGCATGCAGATTTCAAGGTACTGACAATTTCTGGATCAACTTCCTAGATAATGTGCTGATGTTGATAGAAAGTGATTTGTCGTAGGCAAGCCCACAACAAGAAATCATAGATCAAGTTTTGAAAATATATTGGCAAGGACTGACTTAGGGATGGTAAAAAATGGATGACAGATATTTTGCAGATGAATGGTTTATTTGAACTGTCCTCTTGAACACATAACGACACTGCAGATGGTTTGGTGACAATTGACCCAAAGACACTGCAAACGGCCAAGACTTTCAATGTGGTTCGATTAACTGTTAGACAAAGGATTTTCCCAACCCAGGTATAAGTGTGACAAAAAGTGTCATGTTCAAGAGTGGTATACTGCTTTTAAAACAAGGGTGACGACTGGATTCCTTTTGTATTTTTCCCCCACCATCTGTGGCAAGTACCTATTTATTTTTGACAAGCTTGAGGAATGATACTATTTGGTTTGTTTATAGCTATCCTTGCGATGAGTCCAACTTAGTTTGCAATTAAAACCTCAAAAGGAGTGGGTCGCTCCTCGCTTAGAATTGAACAGTCCTTTACCGTTGCCTTTAACGGTTCAAGATAGAGAACCTGCGTTTTTCGGCCTTAGGAGTCATGTGAAGAAAATTAAGAAAACTCCGTGGGTGTACTTTTTTCAGAATTTAGTCTCTCAAGCCCGAAAATATTAAAATAATGTAGGAGTAGAACTCTATTGATCAGATTAGTCAACGTATACTCCTTTTTCGTAAATAGTCCATTTCACCGTAAAAGGGGTAAACTTATACTGAAGGGATGATCATTCATTTACTTTAACGAGTTCGAATAATCAAGTGCTCAACAATCTTTTCATGTTTATAGAGTCTGAAAAGGGTTTAAAAGAGAACTCCAGGGTTTCGCTTTTTCATAATTTTCAAGAGTCCGAAAAAGTGATAAATGTATACTCAGTAGTTTCGATTTTTCTGTAAATTTTAACGAGTTCGAAAAAGGGATAAAAATGTACTCATGGTTTTCAATTTTTCGTAAGTTTTAACGAGTCCAAAAAAGGGATAAAAATGTACTCCTGTGGCCGACTTTCAATTTAATTTACGAGCAGGAAAAGACGGAAAGAACTCGGCATTTTCATGTTTTTTATGAGAATGAAAGATGGCAAAATAATCTCGGGATTTTCATGAGTTTAACGAGTCTTGAAAATAACCGAAATTGACTCAATATAGGTTCCATTTTTACCAAAAGCTTGAAACAGAGAAAAACTATGCTTCAGAGTGGTTTCATTTTTACACAAGCTTGAAACAGAATGAAAACTGTGCTTGATGCCCCCTAAGCGTAACTGATAGAGTGCATGCCCCCCCAGCTTCATTTCATTCAACTAAGTACACTACTGGTAATTAATATATGGATGGAATGAATGTTCATTTACGAGATCATATGAAAGACCCGACCTAAAAACTAACCTAAATAAACGACTTAACATTTACGAGATCTATTCAAAGACTCGACTCAATTATGGGAGGATTTGTTTCATTTTTCAACGAGCTTGACACAGGAAAAGAACTATGCTCATGGCAACATGTTTCATTTTTTTAACGAGGTTGACACAGTAAAAGGAACTTTCCTCTTCTACATGTTTCATTTTTTGACGAGGTTGACACTGTAAAAGAAACTATCCTCGTATCTACTTTCTACAATCTACCTACATAACCTACTGATTCATTTTTTAATGAGGTTGACACAGGAAAAGAACTGTCCTCATTCCTGATTCATTTTTTAATGAGGTTGACTCAGTAACAGGTTCCATCCTCATGACCAACTGATTCATTTTTTAACAAGGTTGACACAGGAAAAGAACTCTCCTCAGACTCATTGATTCATTTTTTAATGAGGTTGGCACAGTAAAAGGAACTCTCCTCACCAGCCACTGATTCATTTTTTAACGAGGTTGACACAGTAACAGGAACTTTCCTCAAACTCACTGATTCATTTTTTAACGAGGTTGACACAGTAAAAGGAAATCTCCTCACACTAAATGATTCATTTTTTAACGAGGTTGACACAGTAAAAGGAACTATCCTCAGACTCACTGATTCATTTTTTAACAAGGTTGACACAGTAAAAGGAAATTTCCTCACCTAACTGATTCATTTTTTAATGAGGTTGACACAGTACAAGGAACTCTCCTCGAACTGAATGATCATGGCTTCCAACAGGAAGAAACACATGTCAATGGACACATCTTGATCATGGCTTCCAAGAGGTCTTCATCAGAAGGCAGTTCTCTGGAAGGAACACATGTCAAGGAACTCAAAAGGGATAATAACATCGTGTTTAAATAATCCCATAGAGTTTTCCATGTCAATTACCGGACCTAAGTCAAAGGAAGACAAGCAAACAGTAAGAGGCTCGCTTACATCGGTAACTGAAAACATGGGACTAGTTGCCACATAATTAACCCGTGGCGGGGTAGATACCACTTTAGAATTAGGAACATTCAGGGATGTCGGATTATTGGTAGTCGAAACAATACTAGGGAAAGAAAGCTGGTCTACAGTCACAATATTTCCATTGTGAGGGAAAGACATCATGCGAAAGAGTGTTGATACGACAACTTTCATTGCATAGACATAGTCTCGCCCAAGGAGTAAATTGAAATCCAAGGGACCTCAAACTACCATAAGATCAATACAGACAGTTTTACCTTCCAAAGTAATAGAAAAATTAGGAAGGATCCCTAAAGGTTCACTAATGGTTCTGTTAAAAGCTTTCAGATTCTGCGTAATAGGCACAAGCTGAGGGGAACCCAAAGCTTTCCAAGCAGTTGAGGATAAAATACTAACAGAAGCACCTTCATCTACCTGTGTGCGGTGTATGTTCCTACCACCAAACTTCACAATGATTTGGAAAGGGATGGAGGAAGGAAGACGAGGTTCTGTCAGTCTATTCCAATCAAAGGAAAAGACCTCAGTACTTGGAGGGGGTTCTCTAGAAACAGGTGAAATGCCCCCTAGCATAGAAGAATTCGATGTAACAAGAAGAACCTGAGCGGTATGAAGTTCACTCTCTACAGGGAGAATGGGATCGACCGAATGTGAAATCGAATCGACCACTTGATCAACTAATGGATCATCAACCTGAGTGATATGAGTTTCACTCTCCAATGGAAGAGTGGGATCGACTGTACTTGAAACTAGATCAATCACTCCGTCAGTTGACGGTAGGTTGGGAGAAAGTTTATGGTAACTAGTTGGAAATTCTTGCTGTGGAATAGTAAGGTTTTCCAACAATTTTGAGGCTTCATCCATGTGAGGGCAAATGTGAGTTTGATGACTCCCTTTGCATAACTTACAAGGAAACCTAACTTTACCCTTTTTCCCAGGAACCTGACTATCACTGGTTGATGGATCAATGGAAAGTTGATGAGATTTTTCTAACCATACTTCCAAGACCTTTGGAATACTAGGACAATTGATAAGGAAGTGGTCACCCTTACAAAGCCTGCAAGGGTATTTGGGTTTACGATGCATGTTGGAGGTTTTCTCAACACAACTAACACTTACAGCCATGGTTGGTTGGTTGACTTCTTTCTTACCTTGCTTCTTCTTCTTCTTCTTCTTCCCTTTCTTCTTCTTCTTAGCCACCTGGTTACTAGCGTCAAGGCTTTTACCAAGCGAAGAGGAAGAAATGGAGGAAGAAATATTAGGCGAAGAAGGTGAAGGGTCAACAAAAGGTTGATGATGTTGAGATGGAGAACTCTGTTGAGGTGAAGCATCCGGTTGAGGTGAAACAATTGGAGTATTCGGGGCCAACGAAGTTGAAAATAACCATATTGGTAAACCTATTGTAAATCCAGGTAATGACAAAGTAGCCATATAAGGAGGACCAACATTTCCAAAGCAAGGAAAATTACTAGGATTCTCGTTAAGAGGGGTTCCTTGGTTGGTAAATTCAGGAACAGTTGCCATTATATTCAACTTCAGTGAATTTTATTAACAATTTAAAACTAAAATTAACAATTCACAATTCACACCTAACAATTAAAATTCACAATTCACACCTATGGTCTCTAAAAGTAAAAACAAACAAATTAACACGTGCTATCAAATCTAGGAGTCAAACCACACACAAACAGTAACTTCCCATACTAAAAACACTAGTTGGTGATGAAATCCAACATCGTAGAATTTAATACAGAAAGGGCGGTTGGAACAGTTACCCCGACAACCTGCTTAATGAAACAGACTGGCACAAGTTTCTTCACAAAACCATCTCGTGTGAAGAGAACCCCCCAGAGAGTCCAAGTGAGTCTAGTCGACGTTTGCTCCAGGTACAGTGGGATCTTCCCTCCACTGTCACCTTAGGAAAGAATCCTATAGATTATGGCCACTAAGGTTACCAATAGAAACAAATATACCTGGGGGAACAGTCTACGATCCGATACACATGCAAGGGTAGAGTAACAAAGCTCAATCCCCTTGAAGGCTCCTTGACATAATCCAAGGTTTACCGACAAGTGACCCCAGGCTCCTCGACAATGGTCTATCCGAGGTTTACCGTTTTTAATACGTGTATATCTTCTATCATTCCCAATGAGGAAGGATTGATTACCTCACTGGTTCAGATATGATCTCGTGCTTGACTCCTTTAGGAGGAGCTTCCCAGAGCATACATGCAACAATTGGAATTTTTTCCTACCGCAAGATCGACTACTTGTTTGTTTTACTGTCTTGGAGAGTTAACTAAAACCTATTCCAAGACACTAGCCTAAGCTATATTGGTGGAAAGAGCCCTAAAAATGTAAAAATTACTAGATGAATTTTAATTAAGCGCTGTGTTATTTAGGCTGTTATTACTCAAAAGGGTAAATGGATATGAAACCAATGGTGTTATGACCCGAACCAAAACTGAATGCAATCGAATATGATAATGTAATCTTTTCAATTCGATGAATCCTAACTAAATTAAGGAGAGAGTTTCCATTCACTTCCAACAATGCAAAGATTGATAACTAAGAGAAAATATAACAAATTCTCTAATGCACTAATTTCATCAAGAAAAACTAATGCAAATCAATCCCAAAACAATTTTTATATTTTTGTGTTTTTAAAACAAGCATAAAAACATCTAAATTCAAATCAAAGAAAACTTATCTAAATCTATGATTGATTTTTCAGAATGTAAACTATGCAGTTGTAATCTATGCACAATTCACATGAAAAGTATGCAAATGTAATCTATGCACATTTTTCATTCATATTCTGAAAATGAGAATTCTAATTATGCAAATGTGATCTATGCAAGAGAATTCTCAAACACAAGATGATTCTAATGTGATCTAAGAACCAATCAAGTGCAAGTCAAGAAAATTGGGTGAGAGTTCCAAAGATCAAAAACACTCAAAGGCGATTAACACTCATAAAAAAAAGCAAAAAGATGCAAAATTGTGAAAAGACTGAGACAAACCTTCAATTAATGACCAAAGGAAATCAAATTAAGAATTTCTCAAAAAAGAGACTCAAAACACCCAATTAACTTAATGGAGATTGATGAGATGAAGAATTGCTGAAAGAAATTCAGAAACAAGAGATTTTTGACAGAAAAATACAGATCTGGGTAGATGCTAAGAATCCTAAATCAAATCTAAACTAAACTGGAAGAAGAAAACTAGATTTTTTCCAAAATTTTAACAGGGTCTGCAGGCTCCCAGAAGTAACAGGTGCGGTCCCGCACTGTTTACTTAAGGAAAGTGCGAAAGTGCCCGCACTGTGCAAAAGAACAAAGTGCGGTCCCTGGAAAAATTAGAGAAAAACATAAAAGATCTCAAAATTATCAAAAACAGAGAAAACCTAAGCTACCTAGGTAGATATCCATCAATCAAAAACTAGGAAAAACTTTTCCTCAAATCAAAATAAAAGAGAACCAAAAACAACAAGTTCTTTCCCCAGCGGAGTCGCCAATTTGTTGGCCGGATAAATCGTTCTTGCGGACAAGACCGATCTCCCTAGTGTCAGAAGACAATATAGCAACAAACGAACAACTAAGTTTGTCTTTCTCTAGATATATTCGTTTTACAAATAAATGCTATGAAGGTGTCGATCCTACCTTAGATCCAAATGCTTATTTGCGGTCGTAGTGCTTCCGTCGCATCAATAATCCTTCATCGCAACAAGAGCTCTTTTGTCACAAGAAAGTATCATCTTTCGTCGATCTGCAATCACAAACAAGAAAATATCAATAGCACCTGTATAACAAATAATCATAAAACATACCTATCATAGTGATCAAGGAATCTATGAAATAAACGATCAAACGATAGCTTATTGAAATAAACAATCGAACGACAATTTATTGAGAAAAACAGAACTTGATTGTATTAATCTTAAAATATACAGAAGAACCTTACAACCTTAGCCTTGATGTTCGAAAGGCCTTCCCGGGGTCCGAAGCAGGAGTCTCCTCTACTGTGATAAGTCTTGCACTCCTCTTCCAGGAGCATAAAAGGTATGTGATCTTTCCTCTCAAAAGCTCAACAGAAAGAAGACTAAATTTCAACAGCACTTTAACTCAATCACACCTGAAGCTTGAACTCTAATTCTCCATCTCCAAAATCTCAATCTCCAAAAGCTTCACTTAACTTCACTTGTTAACCCTTTGAGGCTACTCAATGCCTCCTTTTATAGAGCAGATGAGGAGGTTAGGATTCCACCTTTAAAGCGATAGAACCCTCCTTCAAAGGGATAGGCTCCTCACATCAAAGGATTAGTTCCTTAAGGTGTGGGATACATGCACCTTACTAAAGCGTACTCATCCCCAAAAAATCTCATCTAGAACCTTCTAGAATTGATCAAAATTCAACTTTTTCAGTTTAATTTCGCGTTTTTTGATCTTACAGGGGTTCCGCAGGCATAACACTGGAAAAATGCGTTCTAGAATGCAGTTTCTCTTCACATTACCTGCGTACCCTAGCTAAAAACGCAAGAAGGTCTCATGTTACCTGCGTACCCTGAGTTTTAGAGATTTTTAGGGTTTTTCTTCCAGTTTTGAGGCTTGGCATGAGGAGTAAAGGTTGTAAGACTTGCAGAGGAGGTATGTATGAGCGTCAATGAGCCCATACAGTCAGCAGAATGTCAAGGTGACATTTTTTAGTGTAACACAGTGTTAATATAATTTTTTTTGTTCCAAAAATTTAAGTTTTGGATGGTTTCAATCTACATTTGGCATGTGAAGTAATGTTGTGATTTATAATTTTTTGTTAAATTAAAAGTTAATTTTTTGGATGGTTTAAATCTACATTTGGCATGTGATATAATGTTAAATGTTTTTATTGGATAGTTTAACTATAATTGGCATGGCATGTGACGTAATGTTATGTATGATATAATCAAAAAGTTTTTAAAACTCAAGTTTTGCAAGGTTTCAATCTACATTTGGCATGTGATATTTAATTTTAAATGTTTAATGTTTTAATGTTGCATGATATATAATCAAAAAAAATTTAAAACTTAAGTTTTGGATGGTTTCAATCTACATTTGGTACATGTGATATAATGTTAAATGTTTCTATTGGATAGTTGAACTATAATTTTCATGGCATGTGAGGTAATGTTGCATGATATATTTAATTAATTTTTTTTTAAAAATTAAGTTTTGGATGGTTTCAATCTACATTTGGCACATGTGATATAATATTAAATGTTTTTATTGGATAGTTGAACTACAACTGGATGGCATGTCAAGTAATGTTCTGATATAATCAAAAAAATTTTAAAACTCAAGTTTTGGATGGTTGAAGTACATTAATCATGTGAAGTAATGTTGTGGTATATTCAAAAAGTTTTAAAACTAAGTTTTGGATACCATTTGAATCTACATTTAATGTAAATCCCTTTAATTTTGATTTAATGGTAAATGTTTTAAATGTAAATCCATTTAATTTTGATTTAATGTTAAATGTTTTCAATGTTTTGATATAATGTTAAATGTTTTGATCTAATTTTTGATGGTTTCAATCTACATTTGGCCTATGGAAGACTCCCATGTGTAGACATCAAATGCGTTGTAGAAGGGGAGATGGGGGTAGGGGTGGAGGGGGCAGGAGTGTTGGCTCTCACCCGCCTATTTCAATCCATGACACAGGCGAGCACCCTCCTCCGGCAAGCAGTGTCGCACAATTTCACTTCACCAGTGCTATGGTCAAACCTCGAATTACGGTGACCATTTTTTTGTTTTTTCAGGAGGAGACCCAAGATAAAGGTGCCTCTAGTTCCAGGAAGTGGTGGAGAAATTCCACCATCCCAACCCATTAGCCCCAAGACACCAAAGAAGTGTGGGACAAAGAAGTGTGGGCAGTCAATTCCATGGAGAAAAAACACTCAAAGATGACTCGCTCCTCTTCCGCTTCGCAGATCTCTTCCCAATACTCCAAGGGCGTAGCCGGGATGATCCAAGAGGGACTGCTATTTGTCTAATTGTGAGGAGAACCCTCCTACACACACCGATAGCTAGCTCGATGTTAGGTCCTCTATATTTTTTGAATTTTTGTCATGTTTTGCAACTCATTGTGCTTCCGAACACTCTTATGCTCCACGGTTTCCCGATATTAAAAGATTCTGTGGCCGGGTTTCAGCTATGGTAATTTTCAATTTTTTTATTCCGACTCCTCCGATTGTTTTTATTTAATCAAAAAGAGTAAAGAAGTTGTACATAATCTCTTTAATTTTGATTTAATGTTAAATGTTAAATGTTTCAAGGTAGAATGTTAAATGTTTTGATCTAAGTTTTGGATGGCTGAAGTACTTTTGGCATCTTAAGATTTCTTTTGATCTCTACATACTCTTGTTTGAGTGAAAAGATTCCAATAGGAAGAACATAGCTTTTCAATGCAACTAACCCTATCAATTGAGCCCTAATTGAAAAAAAGGTAAAGCAGGTATATGTATGTATCCTTTAATTTTGACTACAAATATAAGAAGTACATATATGTTTGTTGAATTTGGGTCAATGTCATTAATGCACTCAAATAGGTAGCCTTGTTGATTTATAAAATGGTAAATTAATGACATTCAGTTAATTCCATTCTAGAACATTGGACATATTCGACCATTGGACAGACAAATTTTTTACTAGATTTTCAATTAGGAATAGAGATGTGGGTCAAATCCCACCAAAAATTGGAGAAGTGCTCCAATTCTCTTGTCTGAAAGGAATATTCATACAAAACTATATTGTCGATGATTTATTTACATTTTGGATAATTTTTATCAGAAAATACCACAAGAAAAATTGGGCACATTCAGTTCGTGTATATATCCAGTACGTGCAACATTCTTCATCAATACACATAGAAAAACTACATTCAGTTAATTGCATTCTAGAACATATACATTGAGTACGTGAATCATTTTTCATCAATGCACATAGTAAAACTACTTGAACAATTAATTGCATTCTAGAACATGTATATATATATATATATATCCAATACATGTAACATTTTTCATCAATGCACATGTATAGAAAAGCTACTTTCAGCTGGTACTAGAGCATGTGCATGCACCAAAACAATTTATACATGTGAAAACACTTGCAAAAATTACATAAGAAACTTAATTCTTAGTTGAGTACTAGAAGTTCTAAAAGATATTTAATCGAAAGAGAATAAATTGTTGGGCAGTTCAACCAAAAAAATTCCAATGGAATGCCATCTTCAATAATTTGTTCATGATCGGATTTTGACATTTTCCATTTCTTATTTTTCGTTTTTTTTTTTATTAAACGTCTATCAACTTTATGCGTGCTACACACATCAAGTGACTACATTGAAAACTTATGAAATCGGGTTCATAGCCTTCAAAGTAAACAAAATCCCCACTTTGATTAGTTTGTCTAAAAAATAACCTTTAAGTATAATAGATCCTCTTTCATATTGAAATCCGTGATCATTATAGTTTTCTAATAATTTCATTTTTCGTTCAGTGCAATGCATCAAATAATAATTCACATTTTCATCGTTTTGAATAGGTGCAATTACAACAAAAAAATCTCCTACATAGTAAAACAAACTTAACAAAATTATACATATTTAAATTTATTTCTAGATCTAGAAATCATTAGAAAGAAATTCAAATGTTACCTTCTCTAACAAGATCAGAAACTCGATCAACATCGGATGATATTGTAGTTTCCTCTGATTGCATTTATTCAAACATTGCAACAGACATTTTTCCTTTGTATTTAGCTCTGTATGTTTCCAATTATTTACATACATATTATTTTTACAAACGTCATTGAATTTTGTGTTCTCTATGCAAACATGACAAAAACAAGAATATTTTCTTTTATCCAATGAAAACACATTTCTGGACGACTTTGTTTTAGTTGAATGCAATTTTCGAGTCCCTTTTATTCTTTCAACATCATTTCCAATTGATCTATCTATGTCTTCGATCCCAATATGCCAGAAAAAACCTTTATATGGAAAATTCAAAGAAGAATGTAAAAATGATATCAAAATACAATCAAAGATAATAATTTCATGATAAAATTATATTTCCAATAAAAATTAAATTGAATTTACCTTCGCACTTCCCTTGATGGGTTAGTCTCATGGCTTAGAGAACCGATGCACCATTGAACAACTTCTTTCACCTCCACAAGTTGGCTTGCAAAGGGGTTCATTTGATATCTTCTAAGTGCTCTTTTTATGCATGCCCCTATACTGTCATGTTTTCCTTTTCCATGGCCAGTCTCAAAGAAATTCCAACAATGTTTAATGCATGTTTTCTTATGAAGACAACGTAACCAAAAGAATGATCCTGTAGATTTGAATTGACCTGCGCATCTGTTTGACCATATCCAATGTTCATTGAATGTTATTCCATGATTTTTCAAGGAATCATAAATTTTTCCAAAAAAATGTTGTACAAAATATGTATCATGTGTACGATCGTCAGTGATATAAAAGTGATAATCTTTAATGATATGTAGACTTTCACTCATTCTTTCTATATGATCAACGTTTTTTCAGCATGTCTATATAGAATATGGATGACCATGGAGACTTGGTTAGAATGATAGCATTCACTATGAATTTCTTCTCGTGGAACAAATGTGTAGTTTTCTGCAAAATCAATCACTGACAAAATGGTCCCTAGTGGAAAAAATTCATGAGATTTTTTGAATTTCAAGTCTTTCCATAGAGCTCTATGGGAATGCTTGGTGTATTCGTAAATTTCTACCTCAAACTTTCTCAAAAATTCTATCACAAAAATTTTGTCTTCTCGTAATTCATTTCTTTTAACACTATTTTCACCTTCAATCAATGTATGGATATATTCATATCTCTTCCATTTCACTTGATTTATCATTTATATCAGTACGATATTTGTTTTGAAATTTAATCAAATTTCCATAATCATCACATTTTTTACCACCAACACATTTCTTTTTGTGAAATAGTTCATCGCTTTCTCTTCCACATATAATTTGAGATATGAAATCACGGATAGTGGAAGGAGGAGGTGAATCCCTCCATAATGTTCTACCAAAATCAGGGAATTTGTCATAATATAACTCAAATTCCACATGATAACGACAACAACAAGTGTCGTGTACGGTGATACGTTTTACATAACATGGTTTTTGTTGAAAAAAAGCACTGATTGAAATATGAATTTCATGATTCTCTTCTTTGAACTTGTTGAATAACTCTATCTGAGAGGTTTCCAAGAAATATTTTTCATGTTCTTCATACTGATTTTGTGTTATTCTTCTTCGCATCATATGCTTTGCAGTTGGAAAAACACGCAAATTGTTCTTCCAATATTCATATATTATTTTTTTAGCATTTTCTCCAAGTCTATCTTTGTATGGTTGCCTACAAATAGCTCTCCAACAAGCGAGTTCATCATTTACATCTATTTGCATCCGAAATTTCCGATGTTTGTGCAAAGTTTTTCGCGACGTTCCTAATGCTCGTGCCATAGATGTTACCAAAAGATTCTCTTTAGTACTTGATGAAACCACTGTCATATGTATTCCTCTACGTACAATTGAAACATTTTTTTGTCTAGATCTCCTAATTGAATTTATAGCACTACTTATATTTTGTATCACATTTTCTTTCATTTTTTATCTTTGGTTGATTTTTGAATACCCAGTAGTGTCATAGCTTCTTTTAATTTCCTTAATGATAGGAGACCTTTCAACATTTGAGCTTGAACTATCCCCTGCTTCTTTATGAAATACGTTTCAAAAATGTGGTTGACATGATATCGTATATAATGGTCAGGTTTTTTATCTCCATATGTGTGAGTGTCAACATTTTCTAACATCTCATCATCGACACTGATTTCATCTGTACATATTCGAATAAATAGTACATAATAAGTTCACATATTCAATAAATAACTAAATTAATAAATATATGTATAATTTCAATAATACGTGCATGTGTTCAATATATATATATATATATATACATACCTTGTGATTCAATTTACGCACTTGAATTTCTTTCAATATTTTCACCATCTTCAATCATTGGTTCAATATCTCTTTCACTTTCTCTTTCAAAATTTTGTATTTCATCATCAATGTTTTGAGGAATATTTCTCTCTGTTAACATTGCAAAATATTTCTCTTGAATTAGTTCATCAAATAAAAATTAAGCTTCACATTTTACACTAGGAAAATTTTAAATATATCAATAGATCATAATATTTACATTTACATACCTGCTTCAATTTATTTTTCAGGTTGATTTTCCCCATCAATATTTGAGAGTGCTTCTATTTTTCTTTTTCGAGATTGTCTCGTCTCTTCTCTACGTTCCTTAGGGTCTCTTTTTCGATCATATTTTCTTGCACAATTTCTTCGATTTCCCATGATAATAGAGTATGAAGTTCAAAAAATTTCATTCAAAAATTTAGACACTAACTCAATTAAAAAAAGCATCACAAAAGATTTAATTTAAAAAAACCTCATTTTAATTTTTTTGCAAAAAATACGTACTCCAATCCAAAACACTTACTTTAAAAATGGAAAAAAGTTTTTTACTTTAAATGTTTCATATGTTTCTAGTTCTATGAAACATATTTATTTTCTAAAATGAACAAGCACATTATGTGGAAAGTTTTCAATCCATCAAGCATAACACTTCTTTTAATCAAAATTTGTTTGAATCATTAAATTATACGAAGGAGGAATTGGATGAATCCTTTCATATAAATAATATGTTTTGAGTTTAAAGTTTAATTGTGCACATTATCATAACGACATGGCTATTAAATGAAGTCATTGATAATAAAATTGAAAATAATGAAAAAAACAAATGAGCTGAAAAATCACTAGTATATAAGGCCATTATACTTTTTTAATATCTGTAAATATAACAATGATATAGAAATTCATTCCTACAAAACATATAACTTATTTGCAACAATGTAACATAATAAGAACTTAGTTATGAGGAGCCCCAAAGTAACATGATAAATCAAACCCTACATTAAGTCTAGGAGAAGAGGTGCAATGAAACATGAAGGAGGCTTTGTCATCTTCTAAGAGTTGTATATATAAAAAAGATATGAATAATTATGCACAATTCCACACAATTACAAGTTCCCTTAGATCTCCTTATTGAAATTTTAGGAAATTTCTAGAAGAAATACTAAAAAGTTTAGTTTTATTGTGATATAATCCTTGCAATCACAATTATGTGCCCAAATTAATTGGGAATCCTTCCATGATATTCATCAATGTTTCCCAAATTCATAAAAAATCCACACTTGATTAAATCAAGTAAATATTAACCATAGTAAACCAACCTTGTTAGGTTTCAAGATGGTATTTCCTTTAAAAAATATTCAAGATGTTTTTACAAAGATCTCAAGAATATTTTGCAATACATTACTTTTTTTTTATATCATTAAAAAATTAAATGAAAATAACACACATCTAAAAATAATATATATATGTCATTTCAAATAATGTCATCAAATATTTCGAAGAGCATTGTATTTAAATTTGGAAGGGATCCCACCATTATCTTTTCAAGTTTTTGAATGGATGCTCCACGAAAGAGGTTTTGAAAACTTCGTTTAGATTCAAAAATGATAATTATCTTCAAAATTGAAGACCTTACTACTATTTTCAAACCATGCAACTTAAAAGTCTAGGCATGCGTTCACCTCAGCCTACATGTCTTATGGAGCTATAATATCAAAACTCTTATCTAACAATACCATGGTGATATCATGCCCCTAATTCCACGGATCACTACCATGTATCTAGTAATCCCGTAAGACCATAAAAAGCTTTGATACCATGTCAATAAATAAAGTAATAATTACATAAGTGACTAATTGATAAAAATGGGTTAATCAATTTTCAACACTATACTCATCTAATGATGCCAGTTTATAATACATGTATTATTTACTACCTTTTATATAGATCTCGATGAAAGCTCAAAAGCGTAGAATGATGGTAACCCATATGATGGTGATATTGGACTTTCTAGTTGTTTAGGGACTCATAGTCAAATAATTTTCCTGCTAATCTTATCCAAGATGGGACTATTTATTTTTTTCATATTATCCCTACTACCACACATGAACCAAATCATGAACATAGTCAACTTATAAATGTTTATAAATTTATTTGTTTTTGAAAATTTTCAAAATTATTTATGACAAATCAATTATAACATTGATGTGTTTCTACAAGTTTTGAATTGAATATTAAAAAATCATATCCATATTGGGTTAAGGTATTGCTCCAGTATGAAGTATTACACATCAAGTTAAATCTTGTTTCAATGTAAAATGCATTGTACTATTTTGATTTATTTATTGCAACATGAACATAGTCAACTCATAAGTCCTTATAAATTTATTTTTTTGCAAATGTCCACAAATTTATGAGAAATCAACTATAATGTTTTTATGTTTCTAAATGTTTCGAATTTAAATATTGAAAAACCATCTCCACCCGTGTTCAAGAGATCAGTCCATTCCTAGATATCACATGGAAAGTTAAATCTCATTTCAATGTAAAATTTGTTACCTTATTTCGGTACATTTCATGTTTTTGTACCTATAAAAATATTTTAAATGTGTAAGTTGGCACCTCATTCTTTTCTTGTTCGGGATTAACACCTTTCCTCATCCACTCTAAACTATCGCCATATATCCCACATTGAAGGCACGTTTATTCGTGGGCTACTACACCTCCACCATATATTCCATCTCCATTTCCATAAAAAGGGGTAACTATCCTAACTCTATAACCCATGGTGCATTATTGATTCCCACTCCCATAACCCGTTCACCCTACACCAATCTTCCCTGGGCCCATTGTAGCAGTTCATGTTGCAGACATTATGGCTACATCTTCCCATCCTACACTATTCGTCCCCATAGTAGACCCATTCCTTAACCTATTATGGATACAATAATTAACCTTACACTAGTTGTTTCCTCAATGTACCTTTTCTAGCTAAATACTTTGTGTACTATCCATCTTCATTGTTTCCTAAATTATTCATGGTGAGGTCATTTGTTCATGAATTTTTTATCCATAGTTAATGGAATTGATTTTAGTTGTTTTCATTAAATTGTGTGCTTTAATTCTTTTAACTATTATAGCGAGGAATAAAAAATAATTTAGGGATTTGGATGAGGGAAATACCCTTATCATTTGAATTCTCATATGTAGTGAGGATTTTTGTATTGAATTAAAAAGTATCATTTTTATTTTAATTGATAGAGTTATGGAAACTAATTAGTGAGAATGTTTTTTAATTGATAGAGTTATGGAAAATGATCAGTGAGAATGTTGTTCCTTTTTTAGTCACAAGAAGGATGATGACCGCAAGATGTGAAAATGCTTGCTTTTACTCTAGGTCTAAGAGGATGAAGATAATATTTGGGGATGCACTTGGTAGTGTCAAGGGAGGTGGGAGCCAATGAGCGAGTCAATATGTATCTTATCCATGATGTGAAAATTTGTATCTATGGAATAAGCTACCATTTTTGCAAGTTCTACATGAGGTGCCACTATGTTTCTTGGGTACAACATACCATTATTTATAAAATGTATGATTTGGATATATGTATAATTATTTACTTATGATTATTTTTTTGTGTGTCAATATTTTGTTATTATCCTATATTTTGTTTCTTAGTTGATGTTTACGATTGAATGAATTGCATAATTTTATTCTTTGATGCTGACCTAATAATAATGATGCATTTGTACTATTATTCTTACAATTTTCAATGTATTTGATTTAGAATGATGAATATTTTTCATTGAATTAACTAATTTTTCTACGTATATCAACTCTTATATCTCATTCTTATATAAAATGTATATCAAGAATTATGAACATGTGAAAAGTGTAGTAGGTCAATGACTATCATTAATTATGCACATAACCTTAGTGATCTTATTACTATAATAAAAATTATAAACTATGAACTTGTATTTTAATTTGGTATTTTTGTCTTACGTGATTTTTCTACATGAGCATTAAAAATATTAAAAATATATTTCTTTGGATAGTATTAAAATTATTATTACTTCCAAATTTAAGGAGATATTGAATGGTGGTGAAAAGTTACATGGAAAGGGAGAATTAAGATATTTTAAGGTAGTGATCAACCCTAATCTTAAAAATCAAAGTATCTCTTGAAATCCAACACCAAAAGGTTTCCTAAAGTTTCTTTTAACTTGAGCCAAAACTCACACCTTCGTCCTAAACAATAATCACATAAAGATGACTTGTCCTTGTTTGACCTTGGGGGAAAAAGGAAGAGGCCATTTTGTAGAATAAGGATAATATTAGAAGTATTATTACTTCAAAATTTAAGGAAAAATGTGTATTTTAAGGGGGTGATAAGTATAAATCTTAAAAATAAAAATTATCTCTCTACCTTGACAAATGTTAAGACGAAAATGAGTATTTCTATAAAAAAAACAATTTCCATGAGCTTAAGGGTGAAACTACACATTGGCCAATTACCAAAAAACAATGGGATGGATAAATTATTCATCATTGTGACACTAATAGGATTAAATATGAACATAAATCTCTTATATTTTCCGTATTATACTCACATTTGATCTATTTTTCAAAATATTTTTCACCCTTCAAAGCTTCTTGGCCTATTAAATAAGAAAAAATATGGTTATCTTGCAATGCTTCTATTAATTCAATTCAACAATAAAAATTAGATGTGAGATAATTTAAAGTAATCTCTCACATTCATAAGGTTCAATAGTGATCCTGGTGGATGTTCTTGGCCATCCACCTATTCCACTATCTCAAAGCATAGTTCTCCATGTTGGCATTTTTTTTATAATATTTCAAGTTCTAAGTTTCCGGGGTTATTTTGAGGCCCTAAAATATTTTATTTTGACATGGTATGGGACTTTAAAATATTTGTAGGTTTTTATCTACACCTGATTACAATGTGTACTTATTTTATAAGCCTTTCCAATAGGTTATTGAGCATGTCTAACAAAGGTCATACGCAAAAGTTACGACCTCAGGAATTTTATGTACCAACTAACCCCATCGAGGCCACAAAAATTTTGGTGTTTTTAGTTGTTTAATGTTTTCCCATTATTGCTTTATGTTCAAAAGGGACTTTCTACCTCATTGTAATGTTCTTTGGCGAATGTGTGTAACCATCACATCTCCTTTTGGGGATAAGCTACCACCATTCAAGGGAGTTTGTTCCATTACACATTATTTACACTTTTAGCACTTTCCATGTATTAATAGAAGTCAATTCTTATTGTAAACTTGTTTTTATTTTATAAATATATATTTCATTCCGTTCACTCTATATGTTTGGATCAAATAGACCATACCAGTATTAGCGTATGTTAATCGTCACCATCACCATCATCATCATCATCATCATCACATATAAATTTAAATAATATAGTTATTACGTTATAGTTTAAAATAAATACATTTGTTTATTAGTGGGTGCTCATGATGAGGGAAACTAGTCTCCCCACCAATTTAATTCTTATAATCCTTATCAACATTAAGTCTAATTTATTTAATAATTTCAAAAAGGTATTTGAAAAAGAACTAGCTTCAAAGGATTATTAACAAAACTAGATAAACAATATAGTTACAAAACAATAGTATCTAGATTATGAACTTAACATAGAAGGGGGATTGGAGTTACACCACCACCTTCCCTTCCTTAGCTCCAAGTTTAGTTTGTCCCATGGTTATCTTGGACCTGAAGGATGGTTCCCCCCCTTAAGAATAATGGGGTTCATTGGTGTGCCACCAACATTATCCTACTGAAACTGGATGACTTTGCCCTCTATGACCCGAGATACCAAAAATCCACCTAAAAGACCCACATAGAGTCACAAACTTTCTCTAAAACATGTGGATAGTATGAAATATATCCTCCACGTGATCTTAATTTAGTGAATTTATCAAATATCACAAGTGTTCATGGAATATTAAAGAGTAATATTATATTCTTTAGATATTTATAAACACATCCAAAAATCCTTTAGTTTGAAGCCCCTCCCAATGCATTTTTCTAATAAAAAATATTATTTTAACTAGTACCCCCTTTTATATTCCCAATACCTATAAACCCCTTAAATCCCCTATATGATGATAACACTTTCTACCCACTAGGCATCTCCAATAGCTCTAGAAAGGTGTGTGTGATGTGTGGAAGAGCAAACCTGCAATTAATTCTTCCCCTTTCTCCAACCTCTAGATTTCTCTCCTCCCCTTAACATCTTACCTTGATGAATAAATAACGTCCAACAAAGAAGATACAATCCTCCTCTCATCCAACTCAAATAGAGACAAAATAAAAATTATTATTAAAAAAAGAGTATCGCTAGCTGACTAAAAGTAGCCTTACTTGGGATATTGGCTAAGACAATGCCAATGTCATACTTGACATTTATCCTACTCAAAGGTTCCTTCAAGCTATAATAGCCTCAAATGACATAAAAAAAAACAACATGCAAAGAAAAAATGATAACACAAAGAGTCTAAAAAATAACTACAATTAGAGAGGAGAAGCATACCCTTACTAACTATCCCCACTATGCTCAATGTAACTGCTTCCACGTGCTTTAAAGAGATAAATCCCTTCAAAGTACGAACGCCCTTGTCTAGTCATAATATTTCCTTTGGTGACTATCCACCTTTGCTAAAAAAAACCTACATTAATGTTACACATTATTTGGTGACACTAAGGTCGAGAGATAACACTTTCTTGCATCATGATAGCATTAAACTAAGGAGGTCCTCACACTTCTCCTCATTATTCCTTCCCATGTCTGATCCAAGCGGAATACCTATCCCCTATGTTGGTACTTGACATGGGTCTCTGTGGCCACGTAGAGAGGTGGAAGCATAACACGCGAGAGGATCGTTGTTCTATATAACAATCACCGTAATTAATATATACAATTATTTTTGTTTTATAATAATTTAATTAAATTATAAGAATGAATGTTATTAAAGTATTATTTTTTTCTAATTATAATTTATAAAGGTATTAATAAATATATATTTTTTAAATTAATAAATAAAATAATTTTCTATTAATTTAAAGGATTGTTGTTATCATTATTATTTTATAACATATATACAAATGATTTACGATAGTTAAGCTACACAAAACTAATTAATTTAAAGAGTAGTTTAATTGTTTTTTTGGTAGATATTAATTATTTATATATTTAAAATTCAATTTAAATAAAAAATTACAATTTTTCCATAACTTTATTTGAAGACCTAAAATATTATATATATATATATATATATATATATATAGGCATTTAATGGGATGTTATCATTAAAGTCTACCCATAGGAGGAGTATGTGAAGCTCAGTTGAGCTTTGAGAGGTCTAATTAAAAAGTAAAATAATAAAATTAATAGTAATAGTTATATTTATATTTATATTTAAATATATATATTTACATTTATAATTAATAATTAAATTAGGTTAGATCCATCTTAACTTCAGAGCTAGAGGCATTAAATCTCTCGATGTGCAAACCTTTTTCAAAATTAAAACAGGCTTGATTCCTCTCTTGAAATTTTCTTTTAAAGAGAAAAGAGATTGGATCCCTCTTCGAGTTTAGCAGATTACGAATTAACATGAATCTATCCTTTGTTTAATTTCCTTGAAAATGGTGTCTATACTCATCCCCTGTCCCTAGAAAACTAGTTTAATTCCTTCTAAAATGACTACTCTATCTCTCATAGATATTTTATTCTAGTGAAATCTTCTCTAGAGATAGAAGTTTTGGGTAGAGTTAAAAACAATTTCAGACCACTTTTAACTTCCATATTATAATGCTTCTTATCTATACAACACAATAACGAAATGGAAATCTCCACAAAATTTCTCACACCTTTTGGTAAGTTATCTATTTAATGCTATAAATTTCAATAATTAGATGAAATCTCGACGAAAGATCTCACACTTGCAAGTTGTGATAACATTCATAGTTATTATGGAAATAATTTCGATACATTATTTTCCAAATGAATATGGATAATGGAGTTTAAATTCCTTCTATATAGTAGTGATTCAACACATATTGGATTTCCTCTGGTCATCAGTGTTTCTAGAAAACTACCACTCTGTTTCCTCCATGGATTGTGATAATTCCCCAACAATGGATACGAAGGTTGTTTCGGCTTTAGTACATGGAGAATTGGAGAGAATAATAGTAATAATTACTGATAATATGTTTCCACAACACCTCACAAATCTACAAGTACTCAGCACAAATATAGCTTATGAGCACAATAGGTTAGCTTTTCCCTTAACCCCTGAAACTCATTAATAAAGAACGGATTATACTATTTTCATATTATGAGTTTTGTTGGAAGGGAAAATTGTATTCTTTAATTGACGATGATTTAATGTATAAACAATAGTAACATTTACTAATATAAAATAGTAAGGATAAGCATGTTTAGGAAGGGTTCACGTATGTTGTCATTTTTTCTCAATTTACATAAAATTACTTCAAAAACCTTTTGTGATAGGGAAACATACATAAGTGGGGATTCATTCCTTTATCAAATTGAATCAAAATTTTATCTATGTTATTTTTTTTATAAGAAAATTACAATGGTAGCAACATAAAAATTCAAGTTGCACTAGGTCTAGATGAAAAGAGATTGGTGTTTCGGATTAGCTAAGTGGCATAGCTAATTGTAACAAGACATATTGAATTTGTCACCAAAATTGGTGTATATATTAACTTGGACAATGTGGTCTTTCTCTGCAACTCCAACAACCTCTACAGGTTGCAAAAAAGAAATGGTGAGAGGATCTTGCTTTACATTTATTTCCTGGGCCTCAGAAGTTTCTCCTTGAAGAACCCTACCATCCCCTTAGATAAATTTGAGTAGGAAACGTACTCTCCTCCCTACGTACCTGATGATTTTCTCTTCATCCACCCGTATAATAGGGTTTGTTGTATCCATGGTCAATTAGAACCCTATAAAATTTTCGTTGGAAGAATGAAAATGAAAAACATTTTTTGATGTTGGTAGTAATGATTCGAAGTCATTTATAGTTTCCATTATGAGTTACAAGGAGTCTATCTAGGAGATGTTGATTCCTACATTATGAGTTAAAGTTATAATTTAGACGTGTCAAAGTAGTGTGTTATGCCCTATATATTTGTAACTATTGTGATAAATAACATATAAAAGTGTGATTTGGTGTTGTGTGCACAATATATCTGATATCTCTCTCCCTGTTTTCTATCATGGTATTAGAGCGGGTACTAGACTGACTCCCTGAAGGGATGGCAAAGAAGGTGTGCTATTTTAGATAGTTAATTCTCTGTAAATATGTAGCATAGATATCAAGAGTAAATCACTGTGTTATCTTTCATGTGTGTGGAATATTAATGGTGATATGGATATATGATTGGTTGTGTCCATTTTTATAAGTTTGTGGTGTGAGTTTTAGTATTTTACGCTATGACAATGTGAAAAATCAAATGAAGAACCAATTATATATTAGATTAACATATTTTCAATTGGTGTTTCTTGATGCATACGATGACAGAAGAAAATATCACTAATTTGATTATGTATAATCTGTTATAAATTTTTGGCATCATGTGGAGCTAATAACATCAGCTTACATGCTAATTTTATTATGTGTATAACATGTCATCTTCTATAATTAAATTCTGAATACATTCAGTACCTAGGAAACATTCCTAGATAACTGGGGAATACAACGAAAGACCATGTGTTCAACATATGGAGGTGTGTCCATAGGATATTTCCATATGAAGACTCACCCGTCATGCTTGGGGAGGTCGAGAAGCATCAATTATGAAAATTACGTCAAAGATGGTCGAAATAGATTATGTCTTAAATGGATCAAGTGACAACTCGAAGACGTGGTAGTGATAAAGAGCGGTGTTTGTGAGATTTCAGATTGGATGTGAGTAATAATGAAGACCAGTCAGACAAATATTATTCTTGTTTTTGTAATTTGTTTTCAATGTTTTCCATGTAAGCATTAAGGGAGGGTGTTGGAATTAATGCTTCCATGTCATGTATAATTGTAATTATGATTTACAAGGAGTCAATCTAGAATTTATTTATTCCTATTTTATGAGTTGAAATCATAATATAGATGTGTCAAAGTCAGTGTGTTATGTAATATATATTTTTAAATATTGTGATCAATAAAATATTGAAGTATGATTTTGTGTTGTGCGCACAATCTATATGATATCGTTCTATTTTTTATCATGCTATCAAAGTGAGCACTAGCTTGAATCTCTCGAGGGAGGGCCAGGAAAATGTGAGAGTTGAGATAGATAATTCCCTGTAATATGTAAAGTAGATAGCGAGAGTAAATCATTCTGTTCTATTTTGTGTTTATGGAGTATTAAAGGTGATATGAATATAGGATTGATTGCGTTTTTTTTTTTGTAAGTTTTTAATGTGAGTTGTAGTATTTTATGATCTGATAATGTGAAAAATAACATGAAGAACCAATTATAGAATAGATTAATATATTTTCAAATTGGTGGTTCTTGATGCATATGGTGACAAAAGAACATATCACTAGTGTTATTATGTATAATGTGCTATAATTTGGCGACGTCATGTGGAGTGAGGAACATCAACTTACAAGATAATTTGATTATGTGTTTATGAGGTCATATTAATTGACTTTTGAATACATTCAGTACCCAGACAACTTTCCTAGATAAATGACGAATACAATGGAAGACCATGTGTTCAATAGATGGAGGTGTGTCCATAGGATGGATCATTATCAAGACTGACTTGTCATGCTCCGAGAGGTCAAGAAGTCTCCATTATGTAAAGTATGTCAATGATGGTATGAAGTGATTATGTCTTAAATGGATCAAGTGACAACTCAAAGAAGTGGTAGTGAAGAGAGACCAATGTTTGAAAGATTTGAGAGTGGATGTGAGTGTTGATGAAGACCAATTAGACAACTATTATTCTTGTTGGTGTAATATATGTTTTCAATGTTTTCCATGTAAACATTAAGGGAGGATGTTGGAAGTAATGCTTCCATGTCATGTATAGTTTTCATTATGAGTTACGAGGAGTTAATATAAAAGTTTTTGATTCGTATATTATGAGTTGGAGTCATAATCTAGATGTGTCGAAGTCGATGTGTTATGTATTATATATTTGTAACTATTGTGATCAATAAAATATTTAAGTGTGATTCGGAATTTTGTGCACAATCTATCTGATCTCTCTCTATTTTCTATGAGTATGTTATGTCATATATATTTGTAACTGTTTCGATCAATAAAATATCGAAGTGTGTTTTGGCGTTGTTTGCACAATCTATCTGATCTCTCTATTTTTTATTATTTAAAGCAAGGAATGGTTGTTTCCTCACCAAATTTAGGGTTAATAAAAAGATCTCTATTTGTGAATTTGTGACTACAACAAAACAACAAGAAGGTTTTTTCAGTTGTTCTTCCACCCACTAAGCAACAACTTGCACATTAATGAACAAAATATTGTTTTTAATATCAGAAATTATGGCAGGCAAGAGGGATGGCTTCTAGGGTTTAAACTCCAGGTTCCCCTACCACCGTCACGCTACAATCGTTCCATATAGCTCATGACATCCAGAGGCCTCATGAGCCTTCACTCCATCATATGCTCCTTCATGGCAGCTGCTGCGTCAAAATCATGGGAAATAAAATCAGCGTTTTGGAAAATTTCCACTCTGCCCTTTCGGCTGTAGACAGAAATGACTACCTCCAAAAAGTGCAGGATGAAGTCGCCCCTGCAAACAACTTTGAGTCAAATTTGTGACCCATTGCATCATGGAAGAAATTCCGAGATATGCCAATCTGTGAGACAGGCTCAGACGGTTCTAACCTGCATCGGCTCCTTGACAGCCCATCGCTAAGTCACGTTCCCCCTAGAACCTCATTTATAGGTAGCCATTTGACAAAGAAATATGACAAATGCAATTAGGAAACCTTATAGTGCAACGAGCCATCCAGAATTGACATTCCAATATGCTATGGTAGCCATGGACCCCCAAATCTTCTGCCCCCTTCTTTTCAGATTCAGATTGCTCTCTTATTTGGAAAAAACATGCTACTTTGGGTACATTCCATGGACCTAGTTAAACACCTCTCGAAGGCCTTTCAACTCAGGCTAGGGATTCCCTCCACATCTCTGCGACTTCTCCGTGAAGGTAAAAAACTTGAGGACACTTTTCCACTCTCCTTTTACAATATTGAAAATGATGCCTCGGTGGTTCTTTCCCTTCGTTTGTGCGGATATGCTGACGGGAAACCCTTAGTAGATAATGGCTTTTCTTACAAGGATGTTGTCCATGCACAGCCCCCCAAACAAGCTACTCGGCCCACAGAGGCTCTCAAGCCTTTCTTGGTAGATAAAATTGAGGAAGTACCCTCTTTAGAAATCTTCCACCCGGATCTTGAAAGCTAGTATCAACTATATGCATAAATGCCTTCATCTGCCGATTACATGGATTCTGGCCTCACACAATAGATTTATATGAATGGATTCATTCCACTTGGAACAATAACTGCAAGGTTATTTTTTTCTCATTGAGATTCGGTATCGTTATATTTGCTCACGGTGAGGACTACTAAAAATCCCTAACAAGTGTTCCATGGTTATGGGGAAAAGCAGGGCTATTCCTCACCCCCTAGTTCCTAGACTTCGATCCCTCCATGGCAGTCGTTACTAAACTTCCTATCTGGGTCATGCTTCCAAACCTACCTGCTCATCTATGGTAGTATTCTGTCTTCCAAGTATTGGAGACACTTTGGAACATTTTCTGGCAACAGATCCCTCGAAAGGGTAAAAGGGCATCTACACCTATGACAGAATATGTGCTGAAGTTGACATCAACAAAGGATTATCCTATCAAATCATTCTCAAAGTCAATGATTTCCTTGGGTCACATACCTTAGACTATGAGAAAACTATGTTTTGATGTCGGCACTGCCATCAAACACGGCATCTTTAGAACTCCTGTGCTATGTTCCTTGCCCAGAAGAAAAGAAGCACACACAAATCGAAAGATAAAAGCTAGAAACCCCATGATCTGCCTCCCATGGATGATATTGAGTCCTCCAACTTGGATAAAGAAGAGATTGAATTAGATAAGGATGTTGCAATATAGCAACAAGCACAATCCTTAGCAGTCCCTGAATGACCCTCTGCCTCCTCGAATTTCCAAAAATGTTCACATGAGTCCACCTCCTCCGACTCGGATAAATATTCTCTTCCTTTGAATAGCAACAATCTTCAAGTGGTTTCAGCCCATCCGCTCCTTGACATTTGGGTTAAAGTCACAAAAAAGAAAGGAAAGAAAAGTCGCATGGTGAATTCTACCCATTCTAGGTAGAATCCACGTGTGTTCTCACTTGGTTTCCTTGTTTCTCTTCTTGTTTCTCTTTGTTGATATCTTGAAAGCATCACAAAACTGCGGTTCATCGTTGATTTCTTCATGCTTCGCCGATTTCCTGCTTTTCTTGATTGTAACTCCTTTTGTACTATAATATTTTAATAGAACCAGTTCTATCTTATTAAAAAAAAAACAACTTGCACATTAGCTCATTACTTAAAATCGTACAACAATGCGATAATACATCTGCCCATTATAAGTAAATTTATAACTAATTAAAATATTTACAATTACATTTATAATATATCCTCGTTACTCTTTAGCTATAAGTTATTTATCACTGCATCATTACAACCAAATATGTTACAGAGCGTTCACAATTATATGTTTACCATGCAAAAATAACTGTTGTCCTAGTTCCATGTGTTTTTCCGAAAAAATAAATAAATTTCTCTCTGTTATTTCAATTCATATTTGATTATCGGGCCATTTGAATACAAGGACCAAAATAACGAAATTTGCGTGCTATCAATAAAAAGAAATTATTTCAAAATTCCAATGCTACTATCCTATATACATTTTTAAGCAAGAAAGGTATTTCTCTACCAATATCCAAACTAAATAAAATAATCAAATTATAAAATCTTATACAACTTATAAGTCCGGGGTTAATTATTAATAATTTTTCGAAGTCAATCCAAATCTTTGTTTAAGAGTTCTGTGGTGTATATTTTTTCATTCAAGATTTGGTTTGACCCCATAAGGTTAGGCTTGGTAATTGAACAAACCATCCCCAACTACGCTGATGCGTTATATAAGGAATAGAAGAGGAGTTCCGCCAGCGGCCCGCCTAAATGGTTGGTGCTTCGGCAGTTTATCACAATGTAGCTTACTAAAAACGAAGCTTGAGACATATTTAGGTTAGCCACAAATTTCAAATAGCTAAAGGAAATGAGTATAAGTCCGTCTCTGAGGAATGGGGAAAAGATAAGTTGAATATCGCATGCATTTTTAGCTTCATGCGATTTAGAGTTAGGACTTTCATTGAGAATGAGTGTATATAAGACTAATATGCTCACTGGTTAATCAGCAGTAATTATATGTGCTAACTGATTTTTTGGATACCAAAACTGTATTATTTAATTTAATTTAGGATGATTTAATGAATAAATTTAACTTATTTTAAGAAGTTACATATTGAAATGATAGATATATTAATGGTATAGTTATGAAAAAATGATACAATATATTTAGTTTGAATTTGTATGTTTAAATGTTTTCTGTTGGGTTTTTTTTGGTTTTTTTTATTGAAATTTAATAATATAATTTTTTAAGTAAGATTTTTAATTTCAAATTATTGAAATTATATTTTTTAATATAAAATAAATTTAATGTTATGATTTTTTATTGATTTATTATGTCTAGCACGTAGTATTTTTTATTATAAATATGTGACCATTTTTAACATAATTATTTTTATTTTTACTGAATGAATTCATTGCTTTGTGTGTGTACTGCTATCCACCTTTATTCATCTCTCACGCTACACGTTAGTCCTATATCACTAAATGAATTCATTGCTTTGTGTGTACTGCTATTTACCTTTTGTCACCCCTCACCCTCCCTGTATCCCTCCATCTCTTAGTATTACCACACAACTAGGGAAACTAGATCCAGCAGTAGTCCAATAGACTCAAACTAACCTGTTCGGACCAATAAGAGTAAAGGGTTCAACCTTCAGCAAGGTTACACCAAAAAAATCCATGAATTGTTAATGAACCCATTCAATTCCATTCTCTACTTATGATAAAAATGTGAAAGTTTTAACATAATTATTTTATTGAAGAGTAACTTTGTAATCAAAATTTTATGGGTGAAAGGTTAATTTTGTAAGAGAAAATTAATTTTGAAATACAAAATTTTAAACGCGTAACATTTCTTGAAGCCAAGTACAAGAACCTAATTTTTATTGGTGAAAAGTTAGTTTTGTAAGAGAAAATAACTTTTGAAATACAAAATTTTAAAGGTATAACATTTCTTGAAGCCCAGTACAAGAACCTAAAAGTTCAGAAAAAATTATAAGACGGGTAATAAATCCAAATTCCAACCCTTATAGCTACCATCTATGACGACTAGCGCTAGCTCAAGGGAATAAACGAATTATTTGCCTTACAGAGAAGAAAATAGTCATACATTCCTGTGGTATATTAGTATCGAGTCAAGGGCTCTTGGAGGATCTCACATCCGTGAAATCTAGGGCCAATCTTCTAAGACAACCGTTGACACAACATTCTTACACGGCAAATTTGCAGAATGCGCTTTTAACCAGCAATAAGACTCCATTTTTTAGGATCCCATTCTTCAGCGGGAGAGCACTAATCCCATTGAAGAATTCTCAATCAATGCTGAAACCATAACTATTAGAAAATATGAGAGCAGATATTGAACACGATTCACACAATAATTATTTTCTATATTATAATCAAATGAATATATCACAATTTTTATAGTGCATCCAAATATTTCCACTCTTGGAGGGAGAAATACAGAGAATCTCTCAACATCCTCCAACAAACCAAACCAATCCCTAATCTGTAATATGCATCACAATTGAGGCATTATCTCAAACACCCCCCCTTAATGACTACATTATAGAAATGGAGAACACACTAATTTAATACAAAAATGTGTTTGCCCTGGTCTTCATTAACATTTGTACCCACTCTGAGATCTCATAGACAATGCTCTTTTCTCTACCATTTTCAAGCTACCATTCAACCCATTTAAAATACATTTGTTTCTGACCAACAATGTTGAATTTGTAAGATCAAAAATTCTTGACACCCTCGACGAAGAGTCTCGACACTGAACTATCCTATGGAAATATTTCCATCTGTGAAATAACTCCGAAGAATAAATTTCAACAGTCTATAGAAAAATATTCTCGATACAGAATATGATCAGTGATTAATCCTACAAAGTGACCTTTACACACAAGGATCTCATTGTATAACCTGTAACCGATGCTCTTGAAGCCCGAAGCACAACAAGATCCATCAGCATATAACAAATTCACACAATCAAGTTAGCCAATTGTTCTCTCGGCACTGAAGAACGTCGAGAATGACTAATTTAAATTATGCTAAATTGTTCAATAAGTGGTTCTACACTACACAACTCTCACCAATAAACCCACAAATCCAACGCAAATCAAACCAATAGCATACGTAACCAGCAATTTAAGCAATTTCGACCCACCACTGTCCTACTCAAGCAAAGCTGGACCATCATCATCACGCAGAAACACGATCAACTCTTTCTTCTTACAAATTTGCAAGCTCACCAGACCAGTGCCTTCAATGAGACAAGAACCTCAACCATTTATTGGAAAATAACTTTGTTTCACAGATAGCACCAGTAAGGGGTATCGTCATTTTCTGGCAATGGAACAGAGCCAGGCCTTAAAATTGATGAGTGTGATTCAGATTGATCCATTACAAAATCCTGAACATGGATTCAAAAATCAAGGCGGATATTTGCATTTGATCGTCGTGGCAAACTCTAAGAATCTGAGTTTTTCTGTCATGAGTTTGGCCTCTAACAGCAATAACACTTTCGATAATGAGAATGGTCCCTACAACAGATTGAACACTCGTATCAGCCCATCCGTGTCGATTATACTCTATGTGCTGTTGGGCGTGTTTTTCTTACTGGGATTTTTCTCTATCTGCTTCCGCTATTAAAATTGGTAATGCAGAAAAGACTGAAAATGCCATTGCACCAAACACACAAAAAACAAAAAAACTTTCACTCAGAAAATAAATTAACTAAACTATCTACTATTCTACAGCAACAGTTTGACTATCATTGCTCTCACATCTTCTTGGCTTTCCCGTGAGGGAATCAAGCCAGAACAGGCTCTGATACCATATTAGAAAATATGAGAGCAGACATTGAACAGGATTCACACAATAATTATTTTCTATATTATAATCAAATGAATATATCACAATTTTTATAGTGCTGCTGAGATCCAACTAATTCCACTCTTGGAGGGAGAAGTTGAGAGAATCTCTCAACATCCTCCAACAAACCAAACCAATCCCTAATCTGTTGTATGCATCATAAATGAGGCATTATCTCAAACATGGCAGAGACCATGCATAACAAGAAGCTAAAGAAGGAAATTGCAAGCTTTTGTGCAGAGCCGACTATTCATTGTGATATAGTAGGGCTTCTAGATTCAATTCCTTTACCGCCTAAGTATCATGGCTAAGAATTTCAAGTGGGTCTTCACAGAAGGACCAGAGCAGAAAGTAGTGCTTTTGTGGAGAAGACTTGATACATGGCATACACTAAAAAAATGAGCAAAGCACGAGCATTGTTGGGTATGAAGAGAGGAGTTTAACTAGTGTTAATTACTCACCAGAATCGTCATTCAAATCAGTGCAAGAGGTGACTTATATGAATGGAAGTTATCAATACTAGTTCATGGTTTAATGGGATTTGCATTTGCCGGTTCATTTTGCAGTGCTAAGTAACATTTGCAATTTGGAAATATTTTATGAATGGAGTTTCAACACAATTACTAGTAAGTGTGTTCATGGTTATTGTATTCAAAGGCTAGAACATTTTGTCCAGAGTCGTTCGAATTTAGAGCCATCAATACGAATTTCTTGGTGATATTAAATATAAGAGTGCTTAGTGAATCTATAGATCCACCTTATGTCACACATCTTTTAAGGGTAAGGTTGAAGAGTTAAAAATGGCACGTTAGTGTGAAATGTAGAACTATAATCCAATTAAGTTGGGGTACTACAACCCAAAAAACAACACTTTAAATAATTGGTACTAGCTGTATAAAAAAAAGAATTTTAATAAAGAAGGTATTACTTAATTGGTACTAGCTGTATAAAAAGAAAACATTTCAATAAAGAAGGTATTAGTTGTAAAAACGATAATTACCATAGGTTTACATGAATATTTGTCTGTATTTAATTTTATATGTTATTTCTCCAAGTTAATAACTATGTCATGTTAATAAGTTTAACGTATTATAAAAAGTATATATGTAATTATGTATAATAATTTTGATATTATGAAATTTTGATATTGAGAAAGAGTGAATAATGTAAAAATAAGGCAAATTCAAACATTTTTTCAATAATTGTGTTAAATTATTATTAAACCAAATTTAAAGTTTTAAAATCTAATTATTATGTTTTTTTGTTTTAATTAAAATTTAGATTTGTTTCCAGATAATGAAGTATTATTAAATTAGTAGAAAAGAAAAAAATGAATGAAATATCTATATATATATATATATATATATATATATATATATATATTTTGAATGTGGTGGTAATAAGAAATTTTTGCATTAAAATATAATTTGTTATGAAAATCTTAAAATTAATAATATTTTAAATTGAAAAAATGATATGAAAAGATTATGTAAGATATTTTTACAATAAATTTAAATATTATATTAGCACAACCATATAAATTAAATGGCTAGTATCAATGCATAATAAACATCAAAACACTTATCTCATCATATATTTCACAATGATAAAATTAAAAAAATGATCAATTTTCTAAATTATAACTTTATTATTATTATTAAAACAAAATTAATATATACTTTAAACATATATACATTTAAAAAAAACTTGGAATACCATTCTTAATCATAGAGATTTATTTCTATTTTAGGATAGAGATCGAGATTTTGATTTTGTAAATAGACTTTGTTACAATATCATGATCTAAAATCATGGCTTATGAATACAAAGTATCTAAAAAATTGTAACTTATTTTATATTAAATTTGTTCATATGTCCTTTTTTAATTAATCAATTTAATTAAAAAATAAAAAACAACATAATTACTTTGAAAATAAATCTACATCATTAATTTATATGTATTATTATATATTATTATAAAAGAAAAAGCTTATTTTATTTTTAATATAGAAATATAAAATTTTCACATCTCATTATCTGAGCTACAGTTTGAAACCACCTACATACGTTATACCATCATACCATCCCTTTTCAAAGGAAAGAAAGCAGAGATTCGTGTGAACAATTATTAACAAATCATTTTCAAAAGAAATAAGGCAAAGATTCATGTGAACAATTATTAACAAAGAAGATTGGGGAAGAAAAATACTTGAAAAAACATGAAAACGTATTGCCCATAATGAAATGTACTTCTTCATAGGATATTGGACAATAATTCGTCCATCTCCGTCCATCCCAACTTCCAGTATTTTCCACATCTCTCCAGACCTGTATACAGATCTGTGGAATCTTATCAGCTGTTGTACCAATCTTATCAAGTTCACTACCACTAAAGTGGTATTTTATTTTTGTTTTTTCAATATAATATATTTTTTTATTTTTTTATTTTTTTCATATTTTTTTTTTATTTTTATTAAGATTATATTTATTTCAATTAAAGTTTTAAAGTATATAAATTAATTTAATTATTAATATTTTTTAAAATATTTAAATTATAAATAATTAATAATTAAAATATTTTTAACAAATTAAATAAATAAATATATTAGAAAAATCAAAACATAAACATAAATTGAAGGTGAGTTTTGTGAAGAATAAGGAATGAAAATGAGCAGCTCTACGACGATTATCATGGCGGCTAGGGTTTCTTACAATGGTCACTAAGGAAGTGTGCCGATGGCCTTTTGGGTGTGCACCACATATGGTGAACGGTTCGGGGAACACCCTCCGCCGAGGTAACATTGTTACATGACTAGTTTTGTGGCCCCATGGTACCCACAATGGCCTCTTTACGTCTTCCCTGTGCCCTTTTCAGCCTCAACCCATTGCCGGTTCTGACTGATCACATTAGACTTGCTTTTATTTTCTGGAATCGATCCTATAGGTGCGCTCCTATTGCCGTGAGCTGGGGTTGGCATCTTATTATTTTCCACGATTTCCTATAGAACTGCCCAATGTGGGGGACATAGGAATCCTCGTTGGGCAGGGCACACAACATCCCCTTGGGGACTTTGTGTGTACTGGGTTTTCTTGGCAACTACGCTATTCAGGGCTTATGTTTGTTCGGCATCACCCTATTTCCCACCATTTCATATTGTTGCACCGTGACACCTGACCCTCTACGGACCTAGCCTTTGTGACTAGAGCCGTCCCACATGGAAAACCACACAACTATCATCGACAATAAGGTATGCTCTGTTCACATTTAGATTTTTACTAAGCCCCTTGTGGGGAACAATATATTAATATGGGTTCCGAGAAATGATGGGGTGGTTAATGTGAAACATATTATTAGTCATGTATCTGGTTACCCTACCCATATGCAATTATTAATACATGGTGGGAGATGCCTCCAAGACTCTGGCTCATTAAATGATTACTCTATATGTTTTGGTTCCACCATCATTCTCAATTTGAGACTGAGGGGGGGCACAACTAAATAGCACAGAACTCAAGGATTTTCAACGGGTACAAGCACTCCAAAATCTGACATCCCAAAAGGTCCCTCATAGAGGAACATTTTACAAGAGAAAAAAACGGTTTTTCCAACTTCACCAACCAACAATGCACCCAAACCATATATTGTGGAGCATCTAAATTTCGTTCCAGAACTGAAAATAGATACTCTAGATATTGATGAACATTGAAACTCTTTTGATTCTCAAGAAGATGGAACAATCTTAGAAGACTCTCAATTCGCCCTTGTCTCAGCCACGCCAACACAAGGTACTTCGAGTAAGGTTGAAAAGAAGAAAGAGAGAAAAACTTAATTTTCTCCCCATGTATTAGTAGCTTACTTGCACTCTCTTAGCCTGTCTTGATTGAAAATTACCAACACATGTAAAATGTAATTGTTTTTCATTAATAAAATTAGACTTTTTTTCCTTAAAAAAAAATATCAAAACATAAAAATTTATTTTGAATTTTTTAGTTTTTTAATTATAAAAAATAATACAAATATATTATTATTATTTTAAGTTTAGAAATTTGTATGGTATGATATCAAATGGTATATCAAAACACTATTTGGTTGTCCTTGGAAACAACACCAATAAGGCCATTTTAGTTATTAAGTTTATCCTAAAAGATCCTTCATAATATATAGTACGTAATGTAGCATAAATAATTATAATTTTTTTCTGATCTACTTCTTCTTTGTGAATGTACCACATAATAGGGTTGTATATACATTAAATAAGTAAGTTAGAAAAATTATGTACAAGGTTTAAGAAGAACCCGCGTTAATGGTTTCGCATGGATCATCTTCGTGCTCGGTGTTTGGCCAATATGTTAATTTCTTTGTCCGTCTTACTTATCCATGTTTTTTTGGAAATATTGTTAATAGAAAGATAGTATAGAAAAATAAGTTAAAAAACAAATTAACTCATTCCAGAAAAACTATGGGAAAAAGATGAGAGAAACCTAAAAATAAAAGAATTCATATATTTATATGAAAAACTTTAGAGCTTTTATTGTGAATAAAAATAT
The DNA here is from genome assembly GCA_034641835.2 of Pinus albicaulis. Lineage (NCBI taxonomy): Eukaryota > Viridiplantae > Streptophyta > Pinopsida > Pinales > Pinaceae > Pinus > Pinus albicaulis. Next base: position 711,324,808 of record CM076576.1, on the reverse strand, counting down.
ATGATAGAAAAATAAACTGTAAAACAAATTAACTCATATATTGACCTGCAAAATCCATTTTAGAGCATAAAGGTAAAACAGTGCAAAATCCATTTTAAAAAAAATTGAAAAACAAATTAACTCATATATTTATGTAGAAAACGGATTTAATAAAAAAACATGCGAAACATTAGAGTTTCTATTGTTAATAAAAACCTAAAATAGAAAATAAACTATAAAATGAATTAAGTCATATATTTACGTGGAAAATCTGTTTGACAAAAACAATGGGCAAAGGATTAAAGAAACTCAGGAAAAAAATAACTCGTATATTTACATGGAAAACCATTCGAAAATATCCATGGAAAAAGGATGAGAGAATGTGAAAAACAAATTAACTCGACATCAAAAACCCATTCGAGAAAATCCATGTGAAAGGATTAGAGAAACTAGAAAAACAAATTAATTCAAATATTTACATGAAAAGCTCATTAAAAAAAGCCATAGGAAAGGATTAGAGCTTTTATTATTGATAAAAAGATAGGATTTTAACAAAAATAAAAATAAAAATAACAAAACAAACTGATATATTTCCAGAGAAAGGATGAGAGAAACTGAAAGGAAAATCAAGTCGTATATTTATTTTGAAAACATATTCGAGAAAAACAATGGAAAATTATTAGAGCTTTTACTGTTAACAAAAAGAAGCTGAAAAAATAAATCGAGAAACAAATTAACTCATATATTTAATTTAAGTAGAAAACCATTAAATAAAATCCACGGTCAAAGAATGAGAAAAACTAAGAAACAAATTAACTCATATTTACGTGGAAAATCCATTAGAGAAATTCCATGGAGAAAGGATACAAGAAACCGAAAGAGGTTAACTCATATATTTATATAGAAAACTCATTTGAGAAAAACCATGCTAAACGGTTAGTTCTTTTATGGTTAATAAAAAAATTGGAGAGAGAAATAAAATGAAACACAAATTAAAACGGTTATTTCTTTTATTTCTAATAAAAAAATTGGAGAGAGAAATAAAATGAAACACAAATTAATTCATATATTTAAGTGGAAATCCATTCCAGTAAAACCATATGAAAGGGAAAGGATAAGACAAAACTTATATAAACTAAAAAATATAACTCGTATATTTAAGTGGAAACTCCATTTCAGATAAATTATGTGAAAAGATCGGAGAAACTGTAAAAACAAATTAACTCATATATTTAGTGAAAAAACTACTAGAGAAAAAAGCATGGTAAATGAGAGAAAGTAAAAGCAAAAATAATTGGAGAAAAATCATGGGAAATAATTAGATTTATAAAAAGATTTATGAAAAAATGTGATGTGTTATCTTTTTATATTATGTAAAGATTTTGACTTGATCAAATTACATAAAAAAAAATAGAATAAAAAAATATACATTTATAAAATCCATAATTTTTTTCATGATATTTCTAATCTATAGTTTTAAATATCATAAAAATTTTAAATTTTAACAATCCACGATTTTTCTCATAATATTTCTAATTCTTTTTCCGCACTCAACAAACAATAAGAGCTCTTTAATCATTAAGATTATAGAGATTCCAGAAATAAAGCTTGTGAATTCGTTGGACATACCATATATTTGAAATTTTGATCTTGCTGGACATATCATATAATTATTTTGAACGTGCAATACATGTTGTACAGGTCAGACTGACGAACCTTGGCTGTATAGGTCCGACCAACCCGAGAGGAACCAAACGTCACCCCGTCAATGAATGAATCGTGATATGATTACGGCCGCATCCTCATCTTCTCGGAAATATCCATCCCTAAACCGCTCGAAGAAAAGGAAAGGCAAAAAGAGGCACCTCCTTTTGAGAGCAGATCTATCCGAAGATGGAAGCTTCGATTATGCAACTCTAAAAACAACTAAATTTTAATATTTTTTCAAAAATATATTCATCATGTTTGACATATTGATGAGCGTACATTGGAGTAAAGTTTATATTTTAGAAAAGGTTAAATTATATGAAATTTCAGATTTTTAAATAGATTATATGAAAGAATAATAATATGGAAAAAATGATGGGTTGTTAAAATTATTAATTATAAATGGACTAATTTATTTCAATTTTTATTTTGTTTTATTTTTTTAATGTAAATTCATCAAGTCAAAATGTTTAACAAGACAACACATTACATTACATCAACTCTTCATCTTCGTGGAGAACGCCTCTCAGCCCAACAATCTCCCACTTAGACCAAATAGAAGCTTGAGTGAATATTTTGACATTCTTTGTCTCCCTCCTACTAAGTTTTTCTCAAGATGCCTTTCATCATGTTTGGATTACTCTAGCCAATGTTCTACAAAGCTCCTTCCTATTCGTGAATCTTTTTTCTTAACATATCAATTGGATTATCGTTAGTCCGTATTTTCTCCAACTGTAGCAGCACGTCATCTAACACTTACTAATATAATGATATCAAACATCAATGTGCTTTTTCTGGTAATGATATGTTGGGTTTTTTGTTAAATGAATATTGCACTAACTATCACAATGCAACACATATTTGTCTTCTTTCATTCCATCTCTCCTAAGAATCGTCACACCCACAACATATCTTTGCAAAATGTTGTGGAAGCTATTTATTTTTCTTATGTTTTGGAGATGGCTACTAATTTTTGAAATGCAGGCATCCATGGCATTGCTCGACATACAAAAGTATATAAATAAGTAGTGGTGAAATTTATAGCATCCACTTATCCAACCATATTTTCATCTATATAAACGTCAAGTATGACATTATTATTACCAAAATATGACCAATAATTACTAGTACCCTCGAGATACCTCAAAATCCACTTTATCGCTTGTCAATGTTTTTATTTGTATTTGCAAGGTGTAGAAATTTATTAATACTGATGTATTACTATATCCTCCTAATCTCACAATATTTATCTTCATGAAAAACATAGAATCCTTCCACTATTAATCTTGCGGAAATTCAAAACTCAATTGCAAACACACGTGAATAAATTCAATTGCACATAACACAGTTGTTTAACGGGAAAGCTTAAAGCTAAAAACCCCATCTATCATATATTATTTATATGAATAGAATCATGTAATAATCTCATATAAATCTTAGTACATCAAGCTCTCAATACAATCAACAATCATTACACACTGTCATGAAGAAATTTGCATATCTATGCACCAATTTCTTGCCTCCTGACAGCCTGCCTCCACTGCACAATCCCTACTGAAGAAGACCCCTGAATGAATTTGAATTGGCCTTGCCTTGAATGTGTGTCATATGCATTGAATGCATCATTATAGTCACAATGGATAGTCCATCTTACCCTTTCACCTATCTCTCCACTGGGTCTCCACTGGAACTGACATGCACAGTAGTTAACTGTTGTTTTTGTTTAGTTGTTAGTGACTTATTAGTTGTGAATTAATTAACTAATTGATTCTCTGAACTCTCACTAGTGTATCTCTCAGTTAGACTAGATACAACTAGTTCAACTGAGTTTAACTCACTTAACTGAGTTAAACTAAATAACAACTCCATAAACTACTCTTCTAACTCTGTCATCAGTTAGCCACTTCAGTTCTAACTGAGTCCTCCATGCATGAGCCACCAATAACCCTAGGAATTGTGTAATTCCTTCAACCCACTGATTCTCCAAATCTGTTCACTGAAATAAAGTGCTCCAAGATAATAAGTTAATGTTTATTGTCGGATTATTATTAAGAGCTAATTATAATCAACATGCATCTATTTTTAGATCGACGATCTTTAAATAGACTTCTTCCAATACTCTAAATATAGAATTTCGTCTATTCTTCACATTTGACTAACCATCTACAAATAGCATCCTGCAACTTATAGAATAAGCTCACCATGTCTAGAAATAGACATACACCTAAAAATTGCCAGTGGGCCGCACTTAGTGAAGGTGCTTACTTTTCACTAAGCTCAACATTCCCTCTCAACAATATAGGGATTATCCTTCACCCCTATCTTGCCTCTATGGTATTCGAATTTTCTCCTGCCGAGCGCCTTCGTCAGAATGTATGCATCCTGATCTTTCGCAGGAATGTACTAAAGCAACATGATCTTCCACTGCACACAATCTATGATATGATGATACCAAATATCAATATGTTTAGATCTATCATAAAACATAGGATTAATTGAGAGTTTAATGCAACTCTGATCTCAAATCCTTAAGGATGCTCAATGTACACCTCTTCCTCAGTGATCCCATTAAGGAACACAGTCTTAACATCCATCTGATGAATGTGCCAACCCATATGTGCTGAGAGAGAAAGGATGGTCCTCATGGAAGAATACAGTGCGATAGGTGCAAAGGTTTCTTCATAATCAATCCCCTGGATTTGTGAGAAGCCCCAGGCAACAAATCCTACCTTATACTTCTCGACGCTCCCATCAGCAACTTGCTTTACCTTGTAGATCCATTTCGAATCCACCACTGATTTACTGACCGGCCTTGGAAGAATCTCCCAAGCACTGTTTCTGACAATGGAGTCATACTCCTCCACCATGGTATCTACCCATGTGGGCTCCTACGCTACTTCTTCAAAAGAAGATGGCTCTATCATGACACACTTACTCATAAGAGCCATGTATCCAGTAAATTTGTTAGGTGACTGTCTCTGTCTGCACTGTGATTTAGGGACTCCTACATTCTCAACCGCATCAAGCTTTAGTGTCTCATCTTCTATGGTACGCTTTATGCTAGATCTGATGTTTGGTTCTGCATGAGTGGACTCCTCCACTCCATAAATATCCTCCTGTGGCTGATCCAAATCTAGAGGCTCATCTTTGGGAACAAGAAGTTCCTCCTCTCCATGCAACTGTAACTCCTTCTCAAGCGACAACTTCATGGCTTTCACCTCATTGAATTTTATATCCTGTCGCACCACAGTAATTCGACTGTTTCGAAAATACACATGATAATTATGGGGTGTTTCTCGGTACCCCACAAATATCCCAACTTCTACAGTCAGCTCCAACTTCTTCCTGGCATCTTTTGTCACATGAATGCAAAGAAATGAGCCAAAAATATTTAAATGAGAAATATTAGGCTTCTTACCATTAAAATATTCTTCAGGTGTACTCATGCCAAGTACTTTATGAGTACAATGGTTTTGCACATAAACTGTAGTATTGCATGCTTCTGCCCACAAGTGCATCGGTAGTCTCTGGTCATGCAACATAGCTTGTGCAGCACCCACGATCGTTCTGTTCTTCCTCTCCACGACCCCATTTTTTTGTGGCTTATGAGGCTCTATGAGTTCCCTATGAATTCCTTCTTTTCTACAGAAGTATTTGAATTCATTCAAGATATATTCACCAGCATTATCGCTCTGTAGAGCTTTCACTTGCTTCCCCGACTCCTTTTCCACTAATGATTTAAACTCACAGAACTTTGAGAATGTTTTTCTCTTCTTCTGCATGAAGAAGATCCAACATCTACTAGAATAGTCATCAAAAAATATAACATAATACTTATGTTTTTCTTTTGAAGAAACTGAGAAAGGTCCATACATGTCTGTGTGAATTATCTCCAGGATCACCAAAGCACGGTTCTCCTTCTCATGAAAGGTGATCTTCAAAATATTACCCATAATACATCCTTTGCACTGATCTAATTGCACAAGTGTACCCTTGGGAAACCCAGTATAAATCTGTTGCAAAATATTCAAGGTGCCATGGTGAAGATGGCCCAATCTCCTGTGCCATAATTCGCCCTCATCCCGGCTTGTTATCACTCAGTAATTTCTCTAGGTTCATGAGATAACTCACCGAGGTAACCACAAACCAACTTCAAACTCTAGGATCTAGCCTTCCTAGGGTTCAGAGAGGACTCTCCCTTTAAATTTTAACTTTGTTTTAATTTGTAAATATTAGGCTAGTTATGAAAGTGAAATTTTGGTTTTGTTTTGCCAGATTTGGTGGGAAAATTTGACTTAGAGGGATAGATAGAGGGAAATCTAATTTTCCATTGGGCTATGGAGTCTAAGTCAAGCTAGCAGAACTGAGATCAAGGCCTAAAAGGTCAAATGTGTTCAGGGAAAGATAGATAACCCTTGGAGATCTTGGAAAGTTGGTTTTTGAGATGGTATGATCGGAATAAAGTGCACATAAGAATCCCTTAATCTGAAAAAGGGAAGTAGTAGATAGAGGTCAAATGGGAGAGGGAGCAATTAAGGGTTCCCTACACCGAAAAATCAGCAAAAAAGAAATAAATGATAACTAGTTAAAAATAGGGTGCTATTAACATGTCCTGTAGTAATACTCCTAGTTATACATTCAGATTTAGAATTAAAACATAGATGTATGCGTGTAACAAAGAATAATAACAATGACAAGTTTTAGAGAGTACTTCACTCCAGATAGCTTATCACAGGGATCCTGAAGTATGATGCCAAATATTTGATCTAGTATGCTACTCAAAATCGAAATCCAAAACCTTCAAGTCAAAAAAAATATCTACAGTAATCTTCAGCAATTTTATTCCACCAAAATACTTCAAAGAGTGAAGTATTTATACAAATTCTAAACTAGAATATCTTGAAAAAATATCAAGACTGGTTTACAAATATCTCCAATTGTTTTACATAAATAGAACTTAAGTAAAAGACACTAAAAAAAAATGCATGTATTTGACACTATAATTATGGATTGATGGTGACAAAGAAGATAATTCGAATTTGATCTCAACTCTTAGTTGATGATGAGGCATCCAAGTTACTAATTGTCTCCTTTCTTTGTGCATTCTGCTCCAGCAATTTTGCAAAATTTGGGTCCAATGATACCTTTTTATTTCTCAATATGAAATAGATATGTAAACAGTGAAAGAGGTTATTGTAGATAAATATGTTTTTGAGATAAACCTCTCTCAGTTCCTTAAAATTCTTCTCCAGCTGTTCATAATAGGCTCTGCAAAAGGATGTGTAAAACAAAGTTTTCCATAGTCCGAAAAATAAGCTGTAAATATGTGCATGTATCTCTCATTATGTAATACATGTGCACAAAGTGAGATAGGTTTTTGGAGATGAGTCGCTTAGGAACAAAAATTTCATTCATTTTTGTAAGATTTATTTCTGATTGGCCACATTTGTCTCTGCAAATAGATGACTTAACAAGAATTTTCTCAAAAATGTTCTTTCACATATTGTTTAATATTTCCAAATCCATATAATGGCTGTTAGAAAAGTGAGAGATTTTTTTGTAGATGGAAATATTAGGAACATAAACCTCCTTCAGTTTTGAAAAATTCATCTTGGATTGGTCACAATAGTTTCGGCGAAATAATGACTTAAACAAGAAATTTCTGCAAAAATGTCCCTTCTTGCTCTTTTTTCATCTTTTAACATTACTGTTATTTTAATTGTTTTTACTTTCACTTTGGTTAAAATTCATTTTTTTCAAAGATATTTTCATATTTATTTACCATTTACTGCATCCATGTTTTAATTTTACTGTTTTACCTTGACTGCTCTGTAATTTTGTTTTAAACTTTATTGTGACTTTCATCTAATACACTTTAATTGTCTTTGTTTTTACTGCAAACTGTTACTGCTCTGTTTACTGTGTGAAATATTCTTGTTGTAGAAAAACCTATTCAAACTCATTTCCTTGTGAATTCTTGGAGTAAAAATTATCTTTAACTAGCATTTAGATTGTTTTATCCAAATTCTCCTTTTTCTAATGACCTACAAAAATCAAACAATTATTAATGAAATCTAGGTCTGCAAGGAGGGATTATGGCTTTGATGAATTGGGAAAACCTATGGAATGAATTTTGACTCTGGAGGTTTAACTCTGTTGGCACTGAGTAATTGAGTGTAACAGTTAGGGATTCCGAACATTGGTAAAATACTTTGAATCTTTCAAAGGGTTTCTACAAAAAATTCATTCTTTGAAGGAAAATATAGTTCTTTCTGTGGAAAAATAGGGTTTATGGCTATCAATTTCACAGGAAACACTTATTAAAATAACATGAAGGTTGATTTTTTCGAGGAGTACCTGTTCTTGTAGGTATACGGTCTTTAAACATGTTCTAAGGCATCAGATAAGTTTCTGATGGCTTTGGAGGTTTTTGGAAATGAACTGAAGCTTCCAGTGGTCTTGATAGCAGTTGTAATGGGTTTTCTAGTTTCTTTTGAGCATGAAAACAATGTACATGTAGCTTTTCTTTCTTCAATCTGGATGAATTAATGCATAGAAAATGGAGAAATGGGTTTAATGGGTGCATATGGAGTTTATTAGGCATTTTTAGGTTTATAATAGCCTGTAATCAATGGAGGTCACATCAGATAGTGGGCAATTTTGGTCTTTGAAGAGAAGAAACCATAGGTGGTTTATCACGTGCCTATCGAGCGATAAGTTGTTTAACTTCAACAAACACGATCGAATGAGGGAAGGCCACATGGAGGAGGGAGAAATAGGTGAAACCACCCATTTCACGTGGCTTTGGCTTTTGAAGGGTTGGGCATCTTTTTCACATGATATCAAGTTCTCTCCGTCAGATCTAGGAGTTTAAAGCGAATGACTGTGATTGTTTTGGGAGTTGCATCGAAATGGGAAGGTGGGACCAGGATTGGTTATATGCAACGGAAGGTTTATGATGAGGCGGGGGGATATATGGTTTAAAACATATACAAAATGTTTTAATGATGGTATAGGTGGGGTTAATGTTTTTTTTATTTAAAACCTTTGCGAATTGTTTTAATAAAACATATGTTGGCGGGTTAATATATATTATATAGTTTTTCTAAACCTTTTACAGTTTTCAAACCATAGGGGCGGGATATTTCAATAGCACTAGTTTTTAGACCAAAGGGTTTATAATTTGCGGTTTTTATTTGCGCACATGGGATAATAGACTTTGGTCAAAAAGTTATAATAGTGGGTTTTCTGTGGTATTTAGATATAATGGAATTAATAACTATGGGAGGGTATTTCTTAGGGATTTAATAAAATTATGTTAAAATTTAATATGAAAGGGTAATGTAATAAAAACAAAATACATATTATCTCTAAGTATAGTATAAAATCAAGCATTGCTTATCTTTGTATTTCTTTCATTAATACTAAGGATGAATGTAATTTTGAGGGTTTTTATGAATGCTTTTTGACGGGATGAAGTTAATTATTTTACGGTCACAATTTTACTAAGTAATAATGTGTCTTTACTTGGGAAAAGGGTTTTTAATGTATGAATGAAGGGTAGATGATGATAAATTTGGGTTTAACATAAGAACCCAATATTTTTAACTAGCCAGTCATCGAGCCTTGGGTCTGCTCCCAACAAAAGTCAGAGAAATTCTCCGAGTCTGTTTGACTGATAGCTTAGAATACTGAATACTTATAGGGGAAGGGAAATTAGTGATTTTTCCCAATGATATTTTATCTACATGATTGATCCACTACTTTCTACCTACCCAAATTTATTTCTAACATCTTTTCTTCATTTTGTAGGTGCATTTAGGCTTGCAACCTTAACACAACTTTTCTTTCAAAACATAAAACTATCTAAGTCTACCATATTTCATCTGAGGGGTCAAATTAAACTGTTGAGCTCCTCATTATTCTCTACCTATCTACTGATTTTTCAAGTTTAAATTGTTTGGAAAATATTTATTCACTATCTAAAACATGAAATTGAAAGCATAAAGAGTTAAGATTAAGTTGTTTAACTGATCATGGATTATGGAATTTATTGACACTCTGCACATAATCATTATTCTTGCAGGAAAGTAAAGTAGTGGCATTTGGACTTGCTCACTTTCAGGTCTTATTTTCATCTCATTTTCTTTTGGGATTTATATTTTTCTAAGTCCTTTGATCTTTCTTTTAGGACTTTTTTACCCTCTTTTTCCATTTTTCATTATTTTTCATTTTTTAAAAATATGGGAAAACAACTTGCAGAAAGCAAGGTATGTACATATTTACAAGACTATCAAAGTCAATTCAAAAATTATGAATCCTATATTTATAGGACTCTAATATGGCTCACCATTTCTTCTGCTTTTCCCATCATTGCTGCGCAGCCATCTACCTCCAACTTGTAGATATTCTTAACTTGAATCCCTATCCTCTTGGTTTGACCCATTGTTTTATGTCACATGAAGGCTTTTCCCTCGCTGAAAACAACATCATAACCTCTATCTTCCAACATTGCGACCGAGACCAAGTTTTTCTTCAGACCTGGAACATACATAACATCTTTCACATGAATAATTTACCTAACTCCTTCTCAAAGGTAATTGTTCCAATGACGGTCGCACTATATCTTCCATCGTCGCCCATCTCTATATGCATTTGGATATCCTTATCCTTCAAGTCACTAAACAAGTCCTTTTCTCCCGTCATATGGAAAGATGCACCACTATCAAGATACCATGTCGATCCCATTGAGCTTCAAACCAATCATGCGATCAAAGATAAATCAAGTTCAAATTGTGAGGCTGAGGCCTCTCCAGCTAAAGCTCGAGCAACCTTCATGTTCTTCTTTTTCTGTGGGCAGCTAGTGGCGAGATTCCCATGTCGGTGACAGTGAAAACACTTCACTTTCGACAAATCTAGCCTCTTTCCTTTAGCTTCTGATTTTGGATGGGATTTATTCCCCTTCTCTTTCCTTTCTTTGGTGTCCAAAGCGCAATTCTCTTCATCATAATTCTTCTATGAAGAGCCATCCCTGGTACTTCGCCTTATCTCCTCGTGCACAAGATTCCACCAAAGTGGCTCTGAACTAGGTAGTTTCTCCTATCCTTTGACAGAGTCTTCATAGTTATGCCAACTCTTCGAAAGCCCAAGGAGAGCCAAGCTCACCAAGTCATCATCATCAATAGTAATCCCCACACTTCCCATTTCATCCCTACAGTGGAAAAACTTCATGAGATATTTGGAATACTGTCGCCCTTCTCCATTTTTATTTTTCTGAGCTTATCTTTCAGCGCCAACTTCCTTTGGTCGTTTCTGCTTTGGAAAAGATTTTTCAAAGCTTTCCACATTGCAAATGGAGTGGATTTCCCATGAAGGCTTGACACAATACGGTCCTTCACAACTTCCAACAAAATTCTTCTTGTTTTTTCTACCTTCTTTTGCCATGCGTCAAGTCCTACAGCATCGCTAGAAGCAGGCTTAGGAACATCGCTATCGATGAACTCCTTCAGCCCATTGTCTTCAAGAACCACCTCCATCCTATCATTCCAGGCTATGTAATTCAAGCTACCATCAAGGGAATACTCCAATCGTAACCCATTGAATGACATTTCAATGAATACTCATTTGTCACACCAAGAAATTTCTATAGCAAATTTGAATTGTCCACCAGCACAAAAATCAACAATTATTCACAATTGCAATCTCCAGTAATCAATACTTCTCCGATACCATGTATAAATTTATTAATACTAATGTATTACTGGATCCTCCTAGCCTCACAATATTTATCTTCTTGTAAAACGAAGAATCCTTCCACCATTGATCTTGTAGAAATTCGAAACTCAATTGCAAACACATGTGAATAAATTCAATCACGCATAACACAATTGTTTAACGGGAAAGCTTAAAGCTAAAAACCACAACTATTATATATTATGTGTATCAATTAAATCATGTAATAATCTCATACAAAGCTTATTACATCAAGCTCTCAGTACAATCAACAATCATTACACACTCTCATGCAAAAATTTGCATATCTATGCACCAATTTCTTGCCTCCTGATAGCCTACCTCCACTACGCAATCCTTGCTGAAGAAGACCCTTGAATGAATTCGAATTGGCCTTGCCTTGATTGCGCAATCCTCATTGGAAACTCCAATGTGTGTTAGATGCATTGAATGCATCACTATAGTCATAACGGATAGTCCATCTTACCCTTTCACCTATCTCTCCACTGGGTCTCCACTGGAACTAACATGCACTATAGTTAACTGTTGTTTATGTTCAGTTGTTAGTGATTTATTAGTTGTGAATTAATTAACTAATTAATTCAATTAACTCTCACTAGTGTATCTTTCAATTAGACTAGATACAACTAGCTCAACTGAATTTAACTCACTTAACTGAGTTAAACTAAATAACAAATCCATAAACTACTCTTCCAACTCTTTCATAACTTTTCCACTTTAGTTCTAACTGAGTCCTCCATGCATGAGCCACCAATAACCCTAGGAATTATGTAATTCCTTCAGCCCACTGATTTGCCAAATATTTTCACTGAAATAAAGTCCTCCAAGAGAATAAGTTGATGTTTATTGTCAGATTATTATTAAGAGCTAATAATAATCGACATGCATCTATTTTTAGATTGACCATCTATAAATAGACTTCGCCCAATATTCTAAAAATATAATTTAAGCTATTTTTCACATTTCACCAACCATCTACAAAGAGCATCCTGCAACTTCTAGAATATGCTCACCATATCTAAAAATAGACATGCACCTAAAAATAGCCTGTGGGCCCCACTTAGTGAAGGTGTTTACTTTTCACTAAGCTCATCATCTTGTTGAATCCCAACACAAGGAACATGCCTAGTATTCCCATTGACTGTGCAATATACACATTTCATGTAATACATCAAGCTAGCAACACTAAATCATAATAGATTTTACTCATATCCTCCTCCTTATTATCATCATAAGTGAATAAATCTGCACTATGTTTAAAGTGTGATGCTAGGGTTGTGCCAAATTGTTTTACATCCTTCATGTTGAACCTATCTAACACTTTATCAATGTATTCTTCTTGTGAAAACGACAATGTTTTCCTCTTTATGTCACATATAATCCTCATGCCCAATATTTTTTGTGCTAGACCTAAATACTTCATTACAAATTGAATGCCCAAACCTTTATTGAACATATTGATAATGTTCCTATCCTGTCAAACAATTATCATAACATCCATATACAACAATAATATAATATACTTTTACTGGTCATACCTCTTGTAGGTTTTAACCCTTTACATAAATTACCTGCAAATAAATTCTTATAACAAAAAACAAACAATGGCGACAACATAAAACATAAAACAAATATACATAGAGATTTTCCCCTGGATCCCAAAACTGGGACTACCAGTTTTATTTTTCATGTTCCTTTCAATGTTACAATACACACACACACACACACACACACCCACACACACACACACACACACACATAGATATATATATATATGCCAAAACATTCATAAACCCAAATACATTGACCATTAATTAGAACATAGCCATAGTTCCATGGACACGATCTGAACATTACCATGCACAGAAAAATGCCATGCCCAAAACCATGTGCAAAACCCATGCAAGAAACCCATGTGAAAAACCCATGACTAGTCATGGGAAGAATATAACACATATCCAACATATTCCCACTTGTTGTATTCTTTTCCACACATGCGGTCACAAGAGAGCTTAGTCATTGGTCCAGCTTTGCGACGTCCATTGATTCTCTACATAAACAAAACTTTTGAGTGCTCAAATATTTTTTCAATGCATCTAAAACTTTCTTCAAAGTATCCACCTTTACCAGCAACACCTTTTTTTCCTCAACCATATCCCTCACAATGTGATACTGAACATCAATGTACGTTTTCTTAAAATGATAAGCAGAGTTCTTTTCTAAGAAAATTACACTTTGGCTATCATAGTCAATCCTTATAGCTCGTTTTATGAACCTCGTACTTGAACATAATCTCAGCAACCAAATTGCTTCCTTGCTTGCATGGCTCGATTCCATGTATTTCGCCTTTGTAGTTGAAAGAGCCACTACATACTGCATTTTTCTCACCCAACTAACTACTCCTCCAAATAGGTTAAACACATACCCATTTGCAACTCTTCTTTGATCAGGATCTCCATCCCTGTCTGCATCAATAAAGCCATGGATGTCAAAAAAATTGTCCAATGTTGGTCTTTATTGGCAGCATAGACCATAATCACTAGTGCCATGCAAATACCTTAAAATCCTCTTCACTATTGTCCAATGCTCCTTCCCTAGTTTTGACATAAACATGCTCAATACTCCTGCTAGTACAAATAATTGCATACGTCAAGCTACCTACCGCACTTGCATATGGAATATAGGAAAAGTCCTCTTACTCTTCTTGTTTCTTGGGAAACTATTGAACATATAACTTTACACCTATAGGAAAAGGAACCTTCACCGTTTTATTATCCTGCATATTAAACCTCTACAGTATTGCCTCGACATACTTCCTCTAGCTTAACCAAATCTTCCTCTTTGGAAGATTTCATTAAATTTCCATCCCAAAAACATAGTTTTTACCACCAATACCCTTCATGTCGAACTTGGAGGAAAAATGCGTCTTCAAATCATGGATAGTTACTTTTTCATTTCCAACCACCAACATATCATCTACATATAAGACTAAATAAATCACACGGTCACCAATTAATTTAAAATACACATAGTGATCCTCTTTGCTTCTGGTAAAGCCAAGTCCCGGTATATATGTATCAAATTTATGATATCACATCCTTGGTGATGGTTTTAACTCATATAAACACTTTTTAAATCTGCATACCAGCTCTTTTTTTCCCTTCGCCACAAAGCCTTTAGGTTTCTTCATGTATATCCGTTCTTCGAGATCCCTAGGAAGAAATTTTGTCTTCACATCCATCTATTCTACCTTAAAATTAAAAGCACTAGAAATAAATAGAGGTAATGCAATAGAATCTACCTTTGAAACATGGGAAAAATATCACTAAAATCAATGCCCAACACCAAAATAAGTGATGATTACTCACAAGGTAATGATGTACAACAACGTGTGTTGATTGTGGCTTCCTCTAAATAGGCACTACAGGTCTAGGTGCAGGATTGCCATAGTAGGTGTAAGACTATTATAGCAAGTACATAAATCTTGTGGTAGTCTTCTTGAGATTTCACCTCTTCCAACAAATATTTTTAATCATTGATGTTAATAAGAATCTCAGCTAACAATGAAATTTTCAAAGAAAATCTATAGCAAATAGGGAATTCATTTGAGACAGGCCAACATGTATGTATGATCCATCATAATAATTTGATGCTTTTCATAATGTTTTTTGTACTTGATCTTGTTACATAGAAACTTTATCATTCATTCACTTGATACTTTCATAAGGGCTGACACTATAATAGTGATATTGTAGATTTCATGAATGCTTGAAAAATGACGACATACCAGGTATCTTAATTTTTCCATGCTCGATTTTTTTTTTGAATTTTTTTCAGGAAGCACATTATGAGCATTAATATTTAAGCATTACCCCTACCTTCTTCCATGATTTTATAATCTTATGGTTTGGATTGCATGAGGACATGCACAAAGGTCAGTGTGGGGGAGTGTTGAGCCTGCATTTTGTCTAGATTTTCATGCATTTTGCTGAATAAATCTATGCCTGTATTGGATGTTTATAGTCATTTTTATCCTTTTTATGCACTATGTAGCTATTATCTAGAGGCACTTACAGGTAGTAATTATTTATCTATGAATTTTTTCTTTTTTTGCTAAGTTGAAAACTATTTAATGTGAAAATTTTATTAATAGTAGGCTCTCCTTGTGGCAGGTGAATAATTCCTATTTTAACAGTGCATTTCTTGTACCAACAGTGCAAATCTTGTTCTCAGCGCCACGATTTTCATACTTCGGGTTGTCATGATGGAAAATGAGCATATGGGTTTTGTAGAGAAAAAGGTCGATGTGCTCATGTGTTCCCTTGATCGTACCCAGGTCTTCCAGATAACGTGCGGAGCTAATGTCAAAGAACATGGTCAAACTATTTTTAGAAATCACATATTTGTTAACAACGACATACCCTCATGACTGTTATGGCGAAGATATTATGACTTGGAACTTGTAGTTGTATTTTATCCAGATCAGTACGAATCCATCTAAATTTATTCTTCTTATATAAAATTCAGTTTTAAAACTCTAAAATTATATGCATCGATAACCTTCAGTCTCAGTAGCTCAGAGGCATCGCTATTGGACGAGGAGCATACGGTGTGGTCTACTCAGCACTGAAGAAACCAATGAGTGATGCAAGGCATACCTTGCGAGAAATATAACTACTTGGACACATGTAACATGTGAGGATTAAAATATATGCATTTGGAAAATTTCCTGCATTAATTCGAACCGAGTCAAAATAAAATCTTCTTATTTCGGTTCTAAATCAATTTGTAAATCTAAGCTTGTATGCATGTGTAACCATGGATCTAAGTAATTGGGCAGCACTGCTATTATAAGCATGAGGGTTGCGTACTAGAAAGGAGGATCATGAGATGTATTTTTTAAAATCATATTTGGAGAGACAACAGTCAATATTGCTATGGAAGGAGGGTAAGAGTCTGCACCAAGTCGGATGATCCCTGGAGGGGACCACTAGAGCCCATATTTCATTATTTAAAGGTTATGTAACAACAATTTGCATTAATTTAATCTAGCATTTGATTTTTTGTTTTCAGTTCTTTTAAAACTTCTGGTATTATGATTTAAGCTCTTACAAGGGAAACAAGATGGGTGGTTGGGCCCACCAGCTAGTCTGTTGCCCCATTTCTCTTAGGATTTTTTGCATTCTATTTTTATAAACACATAATGTGTAAGTGTGATTCGATATGTGTTTGTAATTTAATTCTATAGTACCTTTTTATTCCTTTTAATTTGATTAATGATATAATTATTCCTTGGAATTTATTTTTATGAAGGCTGAAAGACAGAGTACAGGAAATGAATGTTTTCTCATTATATCTCTAATTTATTTTTTAATTTAAGTGTGATACTTTCCTTGATCTCATCTAATGCATAAAAATGTTTTCTTTCATGATATAATGATAAAGGAAATAATTGCTTATCAAGAGTTATGGTTTATTTAAACTTATGATACGTTATTTTGAGCATTAATGACTGCTTTGAAACCATTATTTTAATTGTGAAACTGTTCCTCGCACTTTGGAGAAGATAAATTCATTCTTGAAATATTAATAATCAAATTCCAGGATCAACATAAGGAAGGATTATAATATTTTTTTATTGGAAAAAATGAAGTGCTCACAGAACTCTTAGAATATATTAAGGTTAAAAGTCGTGATTGATATATCTTGATTATAATTGAATGTTTATTTAAGAAAGAGACATAGAATATTTATGAGTTGAAGAGAAAGTATTTAATGGCCTTATAAGATCAGGGCGAGCATGGTTTTATCTTACTTTTTTTCATTATAAAATTTCCTTACAGTTGAGAGAAGTAGTGCACATATAGTCTAGATTCCTTTTTTAGCATTCAATGATTTCCTAAGATTAGTTGGAATGAAGTTGCCTTATGCTTCCTATTTTATTTCATGCTTTTCATTGCAACATATAAGTCATCCTTTAAGAGGGTTTGCATTCTTTATTTCTTGAATGGTTTGAGTAGAATCTACATTCCTTGGTCCCTCGGACAACTCATGTAGACTTTCAACACAAGCCACTCAACCCAGAGGAGGAGCCATAAGTATATTCATAGTGTGCATACTTTGTCTTCAAGAACCTTGTTCTTTTTCCTGAATGATCCATTTTTAAGATCTTGACTTGTATTCCATGGGTCTCTGAGGACTTATTATGGAAAATATTGTGCTATGCCTCTAATTTTTAAAACCTGGATTGAAAATTTAAGTGTTGGTGTAAATATTACATTTATACCACCCAACATTTAGTGATTAAAAGGTTTGTCACTTATGAAGGGAGATTTGGGTGTATTTGCATTTATCACATTCGTCTATTGATGCGTTGCCTTAAAGAAAATTAGTTAAATATTCCATACCTCTTGTTAAATATTCTAATAAATATTTCAAGGAATGTTTAGAGAAAGATCCAATTCATAGAAAACACCATGTATCACAATATCAGTCAGAAGATGAGATTCTTATTGCATAAATTTTAGGAAGCATTAAAAAGAAATGTGTTAGAAGAAATAAAGACATCAGAAAAGAATAAAATTCATCCAAGAAAATAGAGGAACCTAAAACATAGAAGAAAAGATATAAAACTCAAAACCCTCCTCCATCAAATGTAACAATAAGTGCTAGGCTTAGCCAAACAAGAAAGGACCCGTCCCCAAAAAGTACTGAATAAATTAACTTGGAGGAAAAAGGGGAACCAAGGATTCCATCACCTAATGTTATCTCACCCATTCATATCCTAGTTGGAAAGACACCAAAAATTGATCCCGTGTAACAAGAAATATATGATTACATTGAATATTTGGAGAGAAGAGATGCAAGAATTATTATTTTTAAATAAACAGAAATAAACTCAATCTAGTATTCCACAAGAACCTCCAGTTATAAATATTTTGAAAAAAGAAATATCTCGACTGAAGACACTAAATAGACACATACAACAAGAGCATGAAGCCTTAAGCATACATAATAAAATTGATTAAACCAATAATGATAATATTATTTTTCATTTGGGCCAGTGGTATAAGAAAAAAAAAGTTGAAGCAAAATAATAGAGCTCTTAAAAGAAAGGTTATAAATCTGAAGTACAAAGTCTTGATGAAAAAACAAAGAATGGAAATGGCTAAAAAGAAGGTAAAGAAGATAACGATGGATGTACTAGCAGAAGTATCAAAAGAAATGAAATAGTTGAAAGGGGTCATCAAGTTTTGATTTTTTCATGAGGACATGGAATGACCTCCACATGGGGGAATGTAGAGCCTCATGATTACTTCATTTTGAAAATCTATTTTACCTATTTTTCCTCTTTTTGACCATCATCATCAACTAAAATAAGCATAAAATTACAGGTTTTTGATATAATAATTTTCCTTATTATTAAGTTAATATTTGTATTAGCTACATAATTAACATGATTCTCCAGCTAATCCACATTTTTTTAGCCAAATCCATGGTTTTCCAGACACTAAGGTGTTAGCTAAGTGAATAATTACATGAATAGGTGGATATTTATCTCATCAAGGATTTCCTCCTATTCATCTGAGCCAGATCATGAAATAAACTGTTTGATTGTGTGGTCAAAGGAGCAGGTCAACACATTACTGAATAGGCAAGAAAGATTCTGATATCTTCAATATTAACAATTTTCTTTACCAAATTGAAAATTGTGAATAGGCGATATTCTAATTTTTTTTGGAAGTCAGATTATAGTTTTGTTAGCTTAGGTAGGCATGAAATCCTCAAACAATTATGAGAACAGGCTTTTATAAATACCATGCAAACCAAACATGAACGGTGTGTGTGTAAATTTTGATGTGACTGTGATATTTTAAAACTATGTTTTTCATCTTTTTTAATGAATAAGTGCTGTGAATATTTGATGCGTAGCTGATTGTTGGACTAAATATTTGAGACCACTTGTTTTTGGAGGGTCCTTGCAAACAGTAAAGGTTCTACATTTTATACTTTTGATATAGTTACTTTTATGTTTCCATTTTCCGATTTGTTGTAGTTATTTCCATAATTCCATTTTATCATTTGATGTAGTTAAATTCACATTTTTTATTATTTTTTGATGTAGTTTATTTCATGTTTTCATTTTATCATTTGTTGTAGTTACTTTCATAATTTCATTTTCTCATTTCATGTAGATTCACTAGTTTTCCCTTTAAAATTATGAAACTGAAAAGTAATTATTCTTCACATATTTCTTCATAGATTTATTTCAAAATAAGTTGTGACTTATCTCAGAATAGCTTTACAAGTTCATGAGTGATTTCCTTTCAGCATATGAGTTAGTTATTTTCAAAGCAACAACGATTTCTTCACAAGTATATGAGCGATTTATTTTTAAGAGCATTAGTAATTTCTTTATAGGTTTTAATTTCTAGTATATGAGAAGATGTATTGTTTACATTCCTAGAATTTGATTTTGTCTGTATGCACAGATCTGTTAGAACAATAAATTAAGTGACTCTATTCTTAGAAAGTAATGATAGATTGGTTAAATTTCCTAGCAAGGTAAGGAGAGCCTATTTTAGTTTTATTTTGTAGAGATGATTTTAGGAACTTAGTTGTGATTTTAATTTATCAATTTCATTAGGAACATAAGAATAAAAAAATATCCTTAGAAGTAATCTCTATAAACTCAATCATCACATTGATAAAATAAATTAAAAGAGGCTTCTAGCATCTATAGTGAACTTTCACTTCACAATTTTACCAACTCCGGTCAATAATTTATATAAGAAATTTAAGACTATTAAATTGACAAACAATTACATTAATTGATTTTCTTGTCACATTTCATAAAACTCAACCTTGAAAACAATTTTCCTAATCCCTTGTCCATGCCCATTCATGACCTCTTCTACAAGCCAAGAGAAGCCAGAAACCATCACAACTTCACTAAAGTAACTGGCTTCTTGAATATATGTGCAAAATTCTCATGTGTACGGACCTTCTTGAGAGCTACTTTGCCACCATCGATCACATGGCTCACAAAGTGATACCTTACATCAATGTTCTTGGTATTTTTGTGATAAGCTGGATTTGTAGCCAAATGAATAAGACTCTGACAGTCATAGAACACATTCACTTTCTCTTGCATCATTCCAATCTCATAAAGAATACCTTTTAACCAGATTGCATCTTTATAGGAATATGGAGCAAATATATCCCCCGCTTCAGTACTAGAGAAAGCAATTGTCTCTTGAAGCTTTGACATCCAACTGATTTCTCCACAAGCAAGAGTAAAAAAATAACATTTAGTAGACCTCCTTTTGTCCAAATCACCTACATAATCAGCATCCACATATCTACAAACTAATCTGTGGTGACCATAAAAGATGATGCAATGGTCACTTGTGCCTCTCAAATACTGAAGCACCCATTTCAGTGCTCGCCAATGTTCTTCCCTTGGATTTTCCATGAACCTGCTGACAACTCCAATTGCATGTAAAATGTCAGGTCTTGTAGATACCATCACCTACATCAAGTTCCCACCACATTTTTATATGGTATACAAGACATATAATTATTTTCTTCATTATTTCTAGGACTATAAATCAAAGAAAGCTTAAAATGGGAAGCAAACTGAATATTGATAGGTTTCACATTGTTCATACCAAAATTTTCAAGCACTTTATCCACATACTTCTTCTTTGAAAACCAAAGGTTACTAGTTTTCCTATCTCTATGTATCTCCATGCTCAATATGTTTTTACGCTCCAAGATCCTTCATAGAGTTGAGCCCTTAACCTATTGATTTTTTCCATTATTTTTCTTGAAATAAGCATATCGTCAAAATACAATACCAATATAATGAATATTACGTTGAAAATTTTGAATTATACACAATGATCATACTCACTTATGATGAAATTATGGCTCACCATGAAGGAGTGAAACTTCTTCTACCATTTATTAGGTGTCTTCCTTAGGCCATACAATGATTTCCTGAGATGGAAAATTAATATTCTCCTGTGATCTTGTACAAAGCCTTCTGTATGTTCTATATATATCTCTTCATCCAAATCACCATGAAGAAAATTTATTTTAACATCCTAATGTTCCAACTCAAGTTCAAGTAATGTTTTTAGTACTAACACAGTACGAATAGAAACAAATTTTATGACTGGTGAAAAATCTCATGTAAATCAAAACCTTCAGCCTAGGTATACGTTTTTGCAACCAACCTCGGTTTATACCTTTTGATACTTCCATCAACTTTCCGTTTCAATCTGAAGACCCATTTTCATCCAACAAAACTTCTCCCTTTAGGAAGTTTTACAATATCCCAGGTATTTTTCTTGGCTAAGGAACCCATTTCTTCTTCCATAGCCTTTTTACATTTTTCTTTGTCAGCATCATCCACTACTTTGTTATATGTGCATGAAGGTGTGGTGACTAGGTTGACTTGTGTTGACATATCCTTTGTTTATGAAACCGTTAAATTGGTTGATATTAATCTCCTAATATTAGTTGAGGGTTATTAATTTGTCTTCATCCTAGAAAATTTGAAAGCATTGTGGAACGAATAAGTGGAATACAAAGAGGTGAGATTTTTGCTTCAAATTCCAGCATGGAATACTAATAGTTGATAAACTATGTTTATAAAAATATGTGATTTTGGAAGGAAGAGTTGGTTGGTTATCTTGTGAGCTGAGAGAGTTATTGTGAGACCTTGTTCATGAATTTCCAAGTAAAGAGAGAAATAAGAGGAGGAGATGTGAAGAATTTTTTAGCAAGAGAAAGAAGAGATAAGGAGATTGAGGTATGCAAAATTAAATACTCGGTAAACCATTACATTAAATATTTTGTGTATCGGGGGATTTTTTTCTCCTTCCAAGTAGTAGCCGGAAAAAGAGTAGGTTGGGGGATCTATAAGAGGTAATAGGAGCTTCCTTGCAATTAGTAGCTTACATAATTAAATTGAGGTAAAAATATCTTGTAGGCAGAAGCCTACAAAAAAATAATGTAAAAGAGGGAGTAGGAGCTTCTCAACAAGTTCTATATTGAAAAGTAACAGAGGTTGAAGCCTCCAAGGGATGATGTAATAGAGGAAGTAAGATTTTGTTTTGCATCACACTAACAACAACTATCCATGGTTTTTACCTTTATGGGTTTCCACTTATATGTAATGTCCACTTGTATTAATTTTATCTGTGTCTCCTATGTTATGATTTAAATGATGTTTACATGTTAAATATGTTATTTATATGATGTATTGTTGCTCATCTAAAAATTCATATAGCTATTGGAAAAAAAAATTGTAATTTGACTTCCATGAATCCATTACACTAATTCACCCCCCTCTCAGTAAAGTCATGTTTCCAACCATTTATTGGAGGAATATCCATATA
Source organism: Pinus albicaulis (assembly GCA_034641835.2). Lineage (NCBI taxonomy): Eukaryota > Viridiplantae > Streptophyta > Pinopsida > Pinales > Pinaceae > Pinus > Pinus albicaulis. The sequence continues at coordinate 711,301,961 of CM076576.1, read as the reverse complement.
GACTTCTACCACCATTCCCACTTACCTCATCACCCAATTAAGAAATCTACAATATTAAAATCCTTTTCACTTGAGCCCTTTGAATTTATTCCCCTCAATTTGTGAAGGATTAGAGAACCCTTCTAACAAAATCCTTGATTTCCAATGGTTACTCCATCACCCAAATAAATAATTCTCATTGATGAGCTAAAACAATTGATCCCAAAACGTCCAACCTCTATCAACCATCTTCTCTACTATATATTCTATATATCAAAGGTACAATCAATTTTATCCCCTAGTTCCTAAAAAAATAGGAATATTAAGACCTTTTTCAAACACTTCAAAACTCTCAATCAATTATTCTTATTCCAAAATATAAAAAAAAGATCACATAATGTGATCAAGAGTATATCAAATCCCCTTCTATTGTAAAAAGTCTTACATTGGACAAACCCATTTTTCTTTCAAATCACTGATCAAAGAACACATCATTCTCAAACTAGCCACACTCCTATCTCCAAATATTACATTATTGACCAATATTTCTATTCTAACAATCTTCATTATTTCAAACAAACAAAAATTTTAGCTTCACAACTCCATTACACCTCCCACAACATTTGTGAAGTTCTCAAAATCGAAAAACACCAAAATAACATTAATAGTGAATATGAATACGAACTTAACCATTACTAAAAACTTGTTATTCATCTCCTTAACCACTAAACTTTGCGTCACTAGCTTACTACCCGAGAAGAAAAAAGAAAAAAGAAAAACATTTTTTACCTACATCTTTGATCTCAAATCCATCTTTGATCTCAAATCCATCTTTGATCCCCGATGCGCTCCTTTTGTGTCATAGGCTCTATTTTTCTGGGGATTGTTTTCTCCCCTTACTTTTTCTCCCTTTCCTCAATTTATTCTCCCCATAGTTACCCCTCTTCACCTCCTTGTTATTAATTACCTGCATTATTATCATTTGTTGATTATATTCTTTATTATTTTGTTTTCTTTATTTCAGCCAATTAGATTCCTAGTTCCAATGATTTTATCATATTAACAATTCTTCTTCTTAAAATACTTAATGCACTTTTAGTTCATCTTTATTATTTTGTCTTTTATATATCATTTATTAACATTTCATCTTGATGATTTTATCCTTTTAAATAGCTTAAACCTGTATTTTATTACTTTATAGTATAATTTGAATTGAAACATTTTTTCAGTGATTAACCTCAACACTTTTCTTTTCAATTGATTCAAATCACTACACACGATCTCCTACAAGTCAATGGAAACGTGAAATAAAAAATCAATGCCGTATATGAATCATTCACTTGTAAGTGGGGAAAATAAAAAACGTACTCCCAAAATGTACCAGGTACGTGATATAATGCACTATTGATTATTCAGAATTGTTATATTTTGAGGAAAACTCAAAAATCCATGGGTGATATATTTTTTAATTTTAAGCTTCGCACCATGAGACGTGAAAGAACTATCTACTTAAACCTTTGAATCATATAAACATAGGATCATGGCAAACATCTAACTCTATATCTGAAAACCCAACTATCATTTATCTCATAAAATTAATTATTACACCAAAAAACACCGTTCAATTAAAAATAAAAATAAAAAAACTTTATAAGCATGGGTTTCTCATTTATAACTCTTACCGAATCTTTCTTTCACCGTTCAATTTTAAAAACAAAAATAAAGTTTGTAAGCATGGGTTTCTCATTAATAACTCTTACCGAATCTTTCTCCTCCATCAACGCTAAAATCAATGAGGAATAACATGGCTTATATATTAACAGTTAAGGGAAATATTAATTTCAAGGTATAAATCTCATTTTCTAATTTTTAAAATATATATAATATTAAAATAAAATTATTTTATTATATAATTATAATTTTTATTTATTGTTAAAGAGTAAAATCTTATTAAATATAAATTTCAACTTTACAGAATTTATATATTGAAATTAATTAATGTGGAAATGAAATTAAAATTTTAGTTAGGGCATTTGGAAATACAATACAGTTATAATGTGTTTTATTGGCCACTTTCCTTTGACATTATGGTTGGTTTCATTAACAACGCCGATGACTAATTATGAAATATATTCAAATATAAGTTTAGGGTGAAAGAGGATCAGTCAATATGTATTATTAAGGTACAGATTAAACAATTAAATATAAGTAAATATAATATTTTTCAATTGTTTGTTGAACCTAGGACCAATCAATGACTTCATCAGAAAAATGGATATCTTTTCATCGAATATTCACATTCCTAACATAGAGAGCCACTTAGATGAATAGATGGTTTTTGGTTTTCATGAGCCTCCCCACAATAATAGGGATGTTCCCTTGTATTTTATTTGAAAATTATGTGCTAAGTTCATCTTGCATCCCTATGTAAATTATTCTAACATTGGAGAATTATGAGGCAATGGTCCTGGCCATGCTCAAGATTAATCGCCCATATGGTGTGGCTCATTGACATGACCACCCACTCCTAGGTGAATTCATAACCCTCACTTCCTCTAACGACCTTAGCTCGAGGACATGATTAATACAACTAGTACTACAATATCATCCTTAACATAAGATATAGTACAATATAATGCATTTGTGCCATCTTCCCTCTGAGAGATATCATTTGATGATGTTAGACCACCAAATACATGACCCTTAGATTAGGCTGACCATCCATTTTTTTCTGAAGATGTCTAGATTGATGCTTTCATTGTTGGCATATTTGTCATGGTATTGAAGATTCTATTTGAAGTAGGTTCTTCAATGAGGTTAGTTCAACAATTTTTTTATATTTCCAATATTTATGTATCTAATATTGAATCTGAAAAATATTTAAGTAAATATAATTTAAAGAATTTTTAACTAATTTTATCTTTTCTATATATACAACTCTTACAAAATGACAAAGCCCCTTCATGTTTCATTGCACCTCTTCTCCTAGACTTGATATAGGGGTTGCTATAACATGTTACTTTGTGGCTCCTCATACCTAAGTGTTAATGATGTTACATTGTTGTAAATAAGCTATATGTTTTATAGGAATGAATTTCTATATCATTGTTATATTTACAAATATTAAAAAAATATTATTGTCTTATATACTTCTGATTTTTCACCTCCAAATGTTTTTATAATTATTTTCAATTTAATTATCAATGACCTCATTTAATAGCCATGTCTTATGATAATGTGCACAATTAAACATTAAACTCAAAATGAGTTATTGACATGAAAGGATTTCATGAAATTCCTCTTTCGTATAATTCAATGGTCCAAGCAACTTTTGATTAAAAGAAGTGATATGCTTGATGGATTGAAAACTTTCCACTTACTATTCTTCTTTATTTTCAAAATTAAATATGTTTTAATAGAACTAGAAAAAAAAACATCATAATTATGCACAATTGCGCACAAGTACAAGTGTCGTTAGATCCTCTTATTCAAATTTTAGGAAATGTCTAGAAGAAATACCAAAAAAAATTATTTTATTGTGATATAATCATTGCAATCACAATTGTGTGCCCAAATAAATTGGGAATCCTTCCATGGTATTCGTTGAAGTTTCCCAAATTCATACAAACATCCACATTTGTTTAAATGAAGTAAATATTAACCATATTCAATCAATATTGTTACAAAGTTAGCTTTCAAGATGGTATTTCTTTTAAAAAATATTCAATCTATTTTTACAAAGATCTCAAGAACATTTTACAATAGATTACATATTTTTTCGTTTTATACCATTAAAAAAATTAAATGAAAAGCGCGCGTGCACACACACACACACACACATATATAATGTCATCAAAGGTTTCTAAGAGAATTGTATTTAAATTTTAAAGGACTCCCACCATTATCTTTCCAAATTTTTGAATGGATGCTCCAGGAAAGAGTTTTTGAAAACTTAATTTAGATTTGAAAATGATAAACCACCTTCAATTTTGAAGACCCTACTACTATTTGGAATCCATGCCACTTAAAATTTTAGCCATGCCTTCACCTTAGCCTATATTCTTATAGAGCTATAATATCAAATCTTTGATCTAACAATACCATGGTGATATCATTCCCTTAACTCCATGGATCACTACCACATATCTAGTAATCACATGTCCACATATCTAGTAATCACTTAATACCATAACAAGCTTCAATACCATGTCAATAAATAAAGTAAGCATTACATAAGTGACTAATTGACAAAATGTGTTAAGCCATTTTCAACACTATACTCATCTAATGATACCAATTTATAATATACGTATTATTTACTACCTTTGATATAAATGTCAGTGAAAGCTTAGAAGTGGAGAATCATGGAAACCCATTCGAAGGTGATATTGCACTTTATAGTTGTTTAGGGACTCATAGTCAAATAATTTTCCTGCTAATCTTATCTAATATGGGTTGATTTATTTATTTCATCTTATCCCTACTACCACATTAACCCAATCATGAACATAGTTAGCTTAGGAATGTTTGTAAATTTATTTTTTTGAAAATTTTCAAAATTATTTATGACAAATCAATTATAACATTTTTGTATTTCTACAAATTTTGAATTAAATATTCAAAAATCATATTCACATCAAGTTAAGATATTGCTCCAGTACGAAGTATTACACATCAAGTTAAATCTTATTTCAATGCAAAATTCTTTGTCCTATTTTTATTTATTTATTGCAACATGAACATAGTCAACCTAGAAATCCTTATAAATTTATTGTTTTGCAAATTTTCACATCATTAATGAGAAATTAAATATAACCTTTTTATGTTTATAAATATTTTGATTTTAAATATTGAGAAACAATCTCCACCCTTTTTCAAGAGACTAATCCATTCTTGTATATCACATGGAACATTAAATTTCATTTCAATGTAAAATGTACTACCTTATTTCAGTACATTTCATGTCTTTATACCTATAAGAATATTTTAAATGTGTAGGTTGGCATCATCATTCTTTTCTTGTTCGCCATTACCACCTTTCCTCATCCATTCTACACCTCCACCATATATCCCACATTATAAGGCAAGTTTATTCATTGGCTACTACACCTCCACCATATATTATATCTCCCTTGCCATCACAAAGGGTAAATAACCTAACCTTATAAGCCATGGGGCTTTATTGATGCCCACTGTCACAACAGGTTCATCCTACATGAATCTTCCCTGGGTGCATTGTCGAAATTGATGTTGCAGACATCATAGCTACAACTTGCCATCCTACACTAGTCGTCCCTATTGTAAACCCATTCCTTAACCTACTATGGATACAATAATTAACCTTACACTCGTTGTTTCCCAAGTGTACCTTTTCTACCTAAATACTTTGTGTACTCTCCATTTTCATTGTTTCCTAAATTCTTCATAGCGAGGTCATTTGTTCATGATTTTTTTATCCATAATGAATGGAATTGATTTTATTTGTTTTGATTAAATTGTGTCCTGTAATTATTTTAACTATTATAGCCAGGAATAAAAAACAATTTAGGGGTGTGGATGAGGGAAATACCCTTACCATTTGAATTCTCATATGTAGTGAGGTTTTTTATATTGAATTCAAAACTATGATTTTGTATTTTAATTGATAGAGTTATGGAAACTAATTTGTAAGAATGTTGTTTCCTTTTTGAGTCACTAGAAGGTTGAACGACTCCAAGATGTAAAAATTCTTGCTTTTAGTCTACCTGTAAGAGGATGAGAATAATATTTGGCGATGCACTTGGTAGTGTCAAGGGAGGTGGGAGTCAATGAGTGAGCCGATATGTATCTTAGCCATGATGTGCGAATTTGTATGTACAGAATGAGCTACCATTTTTCTAGGTTTCGCATGAGGTGCCATTATGTTTCTTCGGTACAACATGCCATTTTATAAAAAATGTATAATTTGGACATGTGTATAATTATTTCCTTATGATTCAATTTTTTTTCAATATTTTGTTATTCTCTTATTTTTTATTTATTTAATGTTTATGATTGAATTGATTGCATAATTTTAGTCTTTGATGCTAACCTAATCATAATCACGCTTTTGTATTGTTGTTGTTACAATTTTCAATGTATTTCCTTTAGAATGCTGAATATTTTTCATTTAATTAGCTAGATTGTCTACATATATCAACTCTTATATTTCATTAATAGAGAAATATATATCAAGAATTAAGTGTAGCAGGTGAATGACTATCAATAATTATGCACACAACCTTAGTGTTCCTATTATTATAATCAAAATTATAAGCTATGAATTTGTATTTTAATAATATATATATTTTTGGATAATATTAAAATTATTATTTCAAAATTTAAGGAAACAATGAGTGGTGATAAGATGTTAGATGGAAAATGTGAATTAAGATATTATAAACAAGTGATGAACCAGAATCTAAAAATGTGTGTCTTGAAATTTAACCCCAAAAAGTTTCCTAAAATTGCTTTTAACACTAGACAAAACAACCACCTTCATCCTTAGCGGGAATCACATAAATATGACTTGTCTTGGTTTGAGCTTGGGTGGAAAATGAAGAGGTCATTTTGTAGAATAAGGATAATAAAAAAAGTATTATTACTTGAAAATTTAAGGAAAATTATGTACGTTAAGGGGGTGATAAATATAAATCTAAAAAATAAAAATGATCTCTTTACCTTAACTAACGTTAAGACGAAAATGGGTATTTCTACATAAAGAACAAATTCTCATGAGCTTCATAGTGAAACTACACATTGGTCAATTACCAAAAAACGATGGGATGGAACAAATTTTCACCATTGTGGAACTAAGAGGGTTAAATATGAGCATAAATCTCTTAGATTTTACATCTTATACTCACATTTGATCTAATTTTCAAAATATTTTTTACCCTTCCAAGTTTCTTGACCTATTAAATAAGAAAAACTATGGTGATCTTGGTATGTTTCTAATAATTCAATTCATACATAAAAATAAGATGCTAAATAATTTAATGTAATCTCTCACCTTCATAAGGTTCAGTCGTGATCTAGGTGAATCTTGTTGGCCACCCACCTATTCCACTATCTTAAAGCATTTTTCACCATTTTGGCAGTTTTCCACAAATTTTTAGGTTCTAAGTTTTCGGGGTTATTATGAGGCCCTAAATAATTTTTTTTTACGTGGTATGGGCCTTTGAAATATTTGTAGGTTCTTACCTACACCTAATTAAAATTTGTTCTTATTTTATAAACATTTCCAATAGGCTATCAACCATGCCTAGAAAACGTCATATGCAAAAGTTACGACCTCAGGAATTTTATGTACCAAACAACCCCATCAAGGCCACAATTTTTTCGGTGTTTCAACTCTTAGCGTTAGGTTTTTCACTGTTTAATGTTTTTCCATTATTTTTTTATGTTAAAAAGGGACTTTCTGCCTCATTGTAATGTGCTTTGGTGAATGTGTGTAGCCATCACATATTTTTTTTGGGGATAAGCTACCATTATTCAAGGGAGTTTGTTCCATTCCACATTATTTACACGTTTAGTACATTCCATTTATTAATAGAAATCAATTTTTATTATATATTTGTGTTAATTTTATAAATATTTATTTCAATTCGTTCAATTTATATATTTAGATCAAATAAACCATACTAGTATTAGTGAATGTTAATCGTCACCATCACCATCATCATCATCATCATCATATATAAAATTAAAATATATAGTTATTAAATTATAGATTAAATAAGATACATTTATTTATTACTCATGAGTGATTATGACGAGAAAAACTAATCTCCCCACAAATTTAATTATTATATTCCTTCTCAACATTAAAATCTAATTTATTTAAGTAGATTACCCCTATGTTGGAACTTGACATGGGTCTCTATGGCCACATAGATAGGTGTAAGAATAACACCGTAGAGGATCATTGTTCTCTCTAACAATCACCACAATTAATATATATAATTATTTCTTTTTTATTATAATTTGATTAAAATATAAGAATAAATTTTATTTAATTAATATTTTTTTCCAATATAATTTATTAAATTATTAATAAATATTTTATTTATTTTTAAATCAATAAATAAAACTATTATTTTTTAATTTAAAGGATTGTTATCATCATTATTATTTTTATGAGATTTAATATAGTTAAGTTACAAATCACTTATTATTTTAAAGAGTAGTTTAATTAAAAAGTCGTTTAATTATTTTAGTTTTTTTTTATAGATTTTAATAATTTATATATTTAAAATGCAATTTAAATAACAAAACGTTACAATTTTCCCATAACTTTATTAAAAAACCATATATATATATATATATATATATATAAAATGACATGAAAAACCATATATATATATATATATATATATATATATATATATATATATATATATATATATAATGGCATGTTATTATTAGGATATATCTATAGTTGAATTTTATCATCAAAATTTATTGATAGTGAGATGTTATCACTAGAATCTATTGAGAGTAGGATCTTATTGGATGCTATTGTGCACCAGGTTTGTGGGAAGCTTAGTTGAATTTGGAGGTGTCCAATTAAAATATATTATAAAATAAAACAACAAAATTAATAGCTATATTTATATTTATATTTACATTTATAGTTAATAATTAAACTAGCCTAGATCCATAGAGGGATCAAATCTCTTGACCTAAAAACCTCTTTCAAAGTCAAAATAGATTTGATCCCTTTCTTGAGATGCAACTTCTTTTAAAGGGAAAATGGATTCGATCCCTATTGGGCTTTAGTAGATTAGGAATTAAAATGAATCTATGGTCCTTTAATTCCTTCTAAAATGGTTTCTATTCTCATCCCCTTTCCATAGCATTTTAACATGAAACCTTATAAGAACTAAACCCACTCAAACTAACTAATCTACCTCTCATGGATATTTTATTCTCATGTAGGTAGGAGTTCTCGCTAGAGTTAAAAGCAATTATAGACAATCTCCTTACTTACGTATTGTAATGCTTCTTCTCATACATTTCATATTAAATAATTAATAATTTGGTATTAGTTTTATATGAAATAGAATGTTTGTAAATAAGTTAATATGGATGAAATATTACATTAAATTCTAAATATTATGAATATTGCACTATATATACTAGTACTTTCATTATTATTTTTAAATCTGAAATATAATTATTACTAGCAATTGCACCACATGTTGCAAAAGAAATGCCACCAGGCAATGGAATAAGAAAGAGTAGCCTAGAAGAAATAAGTTGTTGCAAAGATGAGTCATTGTGAAGGAATGGAAGGCAAGTTTTGCTTCTATGGAAGCAAGTCGTGGAGGTTTCAAAGATATTGATGATAAGAGTTATCAACCAGAAAATTTTGTTATAGATATTGAAATAGGAAATTGTGGGTGAAAACATATATGTAAACCAACATAATATGTTCACATATATAAATATTTTGTTATAGATATTTGGTGATTAATAATCCTCTGAAATAAGCATGAAATGAGAATGTAACTCAAAAAAGATATTTTAAATACATTCAAGTACAATCTATATATCATAGATGCAAATAAAGAGAATATTTATTAAAAGAAATAGAGTTTACTCCGAGTTCATCTACAAATCCAGGCTAATTTCATGCTTGTAAAAAATTGTATATTGTATATGAATAACAATAGTCTTGGTATACAAGAAAGTGAATGTCATTTTAATATGGAGACATTTTTGGAAGGAGATATTGTTCTTTATGTTATGGTTTATTTTTTTAACTCCAAACTTGGTTTATTGTTTCTTTATATACATAAGAAAACAAAAATACAATGTAATTTCACAATTTTAAGTTATAGTTTTATATTTTCTAATTACAAATCTAGTTCCTTATTAAACTATTTTACACACATCTCTTCATTCAAATAAATTATATTGTGAATATGTTTTCTCCTATTATTTAATTATTAAATTACGTACTCCCTACTAAGTAAAACAACTTTATTAATAAATAATTGAATGCAAAATTGAAATACCGCTCAAGCTAGAACTACTATAATATATAGAACATATCTTTTTGATGTATAAATTATTTGTTTTATATGTCGTCGAATTTCCATTACCTATTATCCTCAAACCCCATGGGGAGGTATTGAACATGGGACCCAAATTTAGGTAAATAAACATTCACATTGTCAACTTGGAAAAAAAATTATAATATCAAAATTCTCTTACCTAATCATATTTTTGAATATATAATTGAGTTCAATTTATTAAAAACAATGGCAATATTAAGAACCTACTAGAGTCATAAAAGGTAATTGACATGACAAATAAAAAATCTTCTGATGAAAACATACAAATGTTAATCTTAATTGAATCATTACAAAACCAAAAAAGGGATAATAGAAAATATCACAATTTTCTTATCAGAGCTAAATTCTCCTATATGAAACAATGATGGCTTACATAAGTTCAAGAGAAGTAAAAACAAGTTTACTAAGAAATCAACTCTAGCACTTATAGAGATTTGGAAGAAATTGTTGAATTTGTGAATATCTCTTGCTCCATGGTGTTGGATATTGGGCATATGCAAGTGTTGAATTGGTGAACATGTCTTGTTCTATGGTGTTGGAAATAGGACATATATTTCTTGATCTTGTATACAAGACTGTAAATTTGCATGTAGCTTATACTACATTAACCATGAAATTGTCAACATTTAGAGCACACTTGCCATAACATTTGTAGAGAAAATTACAATAGAATATCACATTTTTCTTATCATATCTAAATGTTCCTATATGAAACAACTACCTTGTGCCTCATAGTTTAAATTTGTGCAGGGAGGAGGAATGTCAAGGTGCAAGCTAGAGTAAGAAGAGAAAGAAGAATATTGTTTGGGACATGAAAATCTTGTTTGGGAATTGAGATAGATTCATTCTCTGCACATCTAGACTCAAAGCTTAATAAAACAAAACTTCACCATACTTTGAATTTTTTAAATAAATATCTTAAAAATTAAAATATCAATTTAATACATTTTACTCAATTACACATTTAGCAATATTCATTTAAAAAAATACAAATATAAATTACTATTTTAAATAAAAATAGTACAAAGAATCACATTAATTACCATGGACCTCGTGTACCTTCCTTTTATTTAAATACCTTTTTAAAATACCTAATGTTTGTAACTTATTCTTAATCACAGAGTGTCAATTTTGTAAAACTATAATCTACAAGTCTCATTTTTTCTAGCTTTGGTGGAAGGATAGAGTATCTAAATTCTGGTACCCTTTAAGAAGCATCCTCAATTATTGTACCACCCACCTTGCCATCCAATATAGAAATCTTAGGTTATTCTAAATTGATCAAGAGTATAGAATTTTTAGGGTGGTGTTCTATGTTCACTAAAATTCCCATGATGTCTATCACTATGTATGGGGTTCATTGCAACCTTGGATATATTCTATGAGTTGTTGTGATTTTTTTTCTTGTGGCTAAGACTTGATTTTGGTTGTCACCTAGTTATCATGATTCAAAACATTGTTATCATCTCATATCCTTATAGAATTATATATATTTTGTGAGCTAATGTGATGTTTTGTTTGTCACAATGATTCAAAAATCAATTATTATACCACAATATTGACTTTCTCATTGTCTGTTTTGTTTATGAACCCTTTAAAAAAACCACAAGAACATTTTATTTTACACTATCTGCCCAGTAGAGGTGGGGTTTCAAAAATTGGAGAGTAAATTGAGCATTTATTGTTAGAAATTGTTGTATAAGATGATAAATTTGGATGGTTTGTAGAGAATATGGATGTCATAATAGATATCTAGTTTGAATTTTTAGTGCCTCTGGCCACCATGCATCTAATAGGATCCATTTCAACTAAGAACATGAATAGATCACTGTGTGAATGATAACTTGTGACATCCCTCGCCATTTTCTTTGATTGTGGAGCAGGTTACAAACTAATACTTTGTGAAATCCCTAGCCATTTTTTATTATTATTGTGGATGAGGTTATAAAGTAGAATACACTCTCTCTTCAAAAGACTATAATATATATATTGGATGAAGGGAAAGGTTATGATAAAACTTGTAAAATAACCCCTTACGGTTATGTCAACTTACTCTATTGTTAATCACATAGTGCCAATTTTGTAAAACTATAATCTATATAGTAAGGACTGAGTGAGTTTTTTCTTTTGTAAGTTTTGTTTGAATTGAAAATAAAAAAAAATTATAAAAGCTAAAATTATGTAGTGAAAATCTTTGTTTAAAATTTCAAAATAAAAAGTTGATTAAGTTTGACATCATATAATATGAAATTTGTTTATTATTATAAAGTAAAAAACATGTAATATTTTTTAGCTACAATTAGGTAATTAAAGATATGTATATAGTTTTTTTAATAAAAGAAACTTGATATTCATTAACAAAAAAAAAAATCAGAAAGAGTATGTATGTAGTTACAAATAGTTATGTAGTTACAAACTAGTAAAATTAAGTAATTAAAGGTAAATTTAATATTATTTAAGAAATGAGAATTATGAACATTCATCATTATTGCTCAAGATAAATCATGTCCTCTGAAATAATTTAATAAACTATATTCCACATGAATACCATGGGTCAGTACCGTGGGTTGTTTTTATAGTTTATTATTATTTGATTTTATTATTTTTGTTATTTCTTGTATTTTGACCTAGTTAAAATGTTCATTACATTATGTCAATCTTTTTATTTAATTTATTTTTATTTCTATTTTTGTGTAATTTGACATAGTCAAAATGTTAAACATCACATTACAACATTTCTATTATGCATATAAAATCAATCTAACTTATTAAAAAGAAAAAAAAAACTAACATTATAAAAATACATTGACAACTAGGGAAGTTGTTTTCAAATAAGGTCAATACCATGGATTGTTTTATAGTTTATTATTATTTTATTTTATTATTTTGTGTTTTATTGTATTTTGACCTAGTTAAAATGTTCATTACATTATGTCAATCTTTTTATTTAATTTACTTTTTTTTCTTTTTTCTTTTTTGTGTATTTTGACATAGTCAAAATGTTAAAAATGACATTACAACATTTATATTATACACCTAAAATCAACCTAATTTATCAAAAAGAAAAAGAAAACTAACATTATAAAAAAAAAAAAAAAATATATATATATATATATATATATATATATATATATATATATATATATATATATATATATATATATATATATATATAACTATTTACTTGTGGATCTAATGGCTTAAAACATTTCAATCGTCTAACATTTGATCCAATGGCTACGAGATGGATACATTGACATCTAGAAAAGTTGTTTTCAAATAAAAGCACCTTACAGCTTAATAATAACAAAAAATTACCTGTGCAATATAAAATAAACAATAAAGATAATTATTATAACCACAAACATTTACAACATTTACCAGCTGCACTTATAAAATAAATAATAAAGTTTTAAATGTTGACTTGATAATATCAATTATTAAATGTACACACGCAGCCCGGCTGAATGGGATCATGAGGCTGAACGGGGTCATGAATCATACTATTCTTTGCATGAAATTATATAAGACTACTGAGGAAAAAAACGTGGAAGTAAATTACAGAGGATAATTATAATCCAAAGACTGAATGCACTGCATTGACTGATTTTGTATAACATATTTGATCCAAGAACGGAAGATGCGACGTTATCATGTGCCCCACGCCCAGTTACTTGGCCTGCTTCACGTTTACATTGTTGCGTTGGCTTCCTCACTGGCAATTATTGAGAAATCCTGTTGATCACCAACCACTACTCGGATCCCACGCAACTCATACCTCTTCTGCCTATCAACATTAATGTACATTGGTGGTGCTCCTTAAATGCGGTGCTCCTAATTTAAGTTCATCATATCTCAAATTTCCAAAATCATCGACGTCGGCCAATAAATATGTTGGTGTAATAAATTGGGAGAGGGAATTATCTGTTGGGTATGATTCTTCCCCTCCATAAACATTACTGAAATCAGTTGCACTTGAATAGGAATGGCAACTTTTCCGGCATGCAGCTTTTCCAGAAGATGCTGTGAACGAAAAATTGTGGATGATCATGTCATTGTCGTTTTCATAAATGATATGCCCATCGTTTTCAGTTTTCCCTTTCAATGAGTCGCTGAACTCAACAAGAGTTGGAATGGTGACTGTACAGCCGAGATCGTTGTTGGTAGACCCTGGCGCTTCAGGGGGAAACAATGTGGCCCATGGGTTTATCAATTGATCATATCTGGAAGATTTTGCGGTTTGGATAGTGTGTCCTTGCGGTTGCAGACCCGGAGATGTAAAATCCTGAGTGAAGCTGTCAATGGTGTGATCAATCCACAACTGAGAACAAGAAATTAGGTGGTTTTTGGTGCTGTCAACATCAATTGCAACAAACTCATTATTTCTTTCTTGAACATCAAGTTGCTCGTAAATCCAATAGGTTCTCAACACGATAGTGCTGATTTTCTGTAGATATAACTACATTACAACTGCTATTAATTGACTGCATGTGCCCGTGAGGCTTAACGTGCAACGGCTTGGCAGATTGAAGTGACATATGAGAACCATGAGCACGCACGACACTGAATTTGTATTGTATGTATGATGATGGGATTGCGAGTGGATATTCCATCTTGTGTTGTTGTTATCGTTGGTGTTGGCTTCCGTGGAGGAGGAAGAGAGAAACCCTCTCTTCCTCTTGATGCAAGAGTTCCAATAGTTCTTGATCTGTACGTCCACCCAAATGAGCAGCAATTTGAGACCACCTGAATAGTTTATGCTATTCATTTCCAAATCGAAGGAAAGGAAAGAGAGCATGGATTAATTTGAATAATTATTAACAAAGATGATTAGGGAAGAGAGGAATTGAGGAAAATGGAAACCTGTTGCCAAGAAGGGAATGCAAATGTATGATCGTTTGCTTTTCATCGTAGATAATTGGTCCGTGTTTAAGGCCTGGTCGTAATTAATTCACCCATCTCAGCTTGCAGCTCTTTCCGCATCTCTGCAGATTTGTATACACGTTCATGAAAAACTTATCAGCTGCTCTATTTTATTTTATTTTCGCATTTACTAGATATTTTATATTTCAGTTTTTTTGGTCACTTGTAATATAACTAGCACAACCACATTATATTTATTAATGTGGTTGATATGCCGTGATAGAGGTATATAAAACATATTTACAACCACATTTATCAATGTGATTAATATACGCTGATAGGCCTATATCCACTACCCATCACATTAATTTATATATCAATAAATAAATATTATATATAATAATTTTACTATATTAACTTGAAATATATATATTATATATTAATAAGAATATTTATTAATATATTAATTATGATTAAAATTGCAAAAATATTTTATATGTATTAATAATATTGATTGATATATTAATAATATTATAATATTTATTAATATAATAATAATAATAATAATAATAAAATAATATTTTAATATTTATTAATATATTAATATCATAGATGGTTATATCATTAGTAAACCAAAAGAACTAATAAAATATTAAGAATATATGATATTGGTTATATTATTAATAATATTATAATATTATTAATAAACCTTATTGATAAATATTAGAATATTTATTAATAATATATATTAATATATTAATAATATTAAACCCAAAAATATAAGAAAGTAAAAAATTTTAAGAATTAATATATTAAACTCAAGAGAGTAATAAAGCATATGAAACAATATTCAAAAACAAAAAACTTAAGAGATTAATAAACCCTAAAAATTAATATGTTAAAGTGAAGATATTAATAAACCCAAGGGATAGATATTATAAACATAAGGGATCAATATTAAAAAAACAAGAGATTAATAAACCGTAAGAATTGATATTTTAAACTAAAAAACCTAATAAATTAATAATCCATAAGAATCAGTATTTTAAACATAACATATTAATAAACCAACGAAATTATTAACATTATAAACCACAAAAACTAATAGACACAAGGGTTTAATATTATAAAGCAAAGGAATCAGCGAACAAAAGCAATAAATATTATAAACCTAACGGATGAATATTATAAATAATAGAGATTAACAAACCCTAAGAATTAATATTTTAAACTGAAAAATCTAAGAAATTAACAAACCTTGAGAATTAGTATTTTAAACTCAAGAGAGTGATAAACCAAATGTGTGATTAACATTATAAACCAAAAGAACTAATAAACCCAAGGGTTTAATATTATAAACCAAAGGAATCAGTGCACCCAAGCGATAAATGTTAAAAACCTAAGGGATCAATAAGGCTAAGGGCAATATTAAAAACAATAGAGATTAATAAAACCCAAGAGTTTAATACTATAAACCAAAGGAATTGGTGAACCCAAGGGAATTGATTTAAACATTGAGACAATTGTTGTCACAATGCGACGTTGGACCAACTATGACCAGGGTTGGCCATGGGTGATTTTCATATTGAAACAATATTTGTCAGAATGTGACATTTGATCATGGATGAAATTGATAAATTATTCATATTATAAACCAAAGGAATTGGTGAACCAAAGGGACAACCATTACCCAACAAATTATAAGCCAAAATGAACTGGTGAACCCAAGGGAATTGATTTAAACATTGAGAAAATTGTTGTCACAATGCGACGTTGGAACAACTATGACCACGGTTGGCCATGGGTGATTTTCATATTGAGACAATGTTTGTCAGAATGTGACATTTGGTCATGCATGACATTGATCGATTATTCATATTATAAACCAAAAAAACTAATAAAACCAAGGGTTTAATATTATAAACCAAAAGAATTGGTGAACCCAAGGGAAAATCATTACCCAAAAAATTATAAACCAAAGGAATTGGTGAACCCAAGGGAATTTATTTGAACATTGCGACAATTGTTGTCACAATGCGATGTTGGACCAACTATGACCATGGTTGGCCATGGGTGATTTTCATATTGAGACAATATTTGTCAGAATGTGACATTTGATCATGGATGACATTGATCGATTATTCATATTATAAAGCTAAAGAACTAATAAACCCAAGGGTTTAATATTATAAATCAAAGGAATTGGTGAACCCAAGGGAATTTATTTAAACATTGAGACAATTGTTGTCACAATGCGACGTTGGACCAACTATGACCATGGTTGGAACCCAAGGGTTTAATATTATAAACCAAAGGAATTGGTGAACCCAAGGAATTCATTTAAACATTGAGACAATTGTTGCCACCATGCGATGTTGGACAAACTATGACCATCGTTGGCCATGGGTAATTTTCATGTTCAGACAATATTTTTCAAAATGTGACATTTGATCATGGATGACATTGATCGATTATTCATATTATAAATCAAAATAACTAATAAACACAAGGGTTTGATATTATAAACCAAAGGAATTGTTGAACCCAAGGGAATTGATTTAAACATTGAGACAATTGTTGTCACAATGCGACATTGGACCAACTATGACCATGGTTGGCCATGGGTGATTTTCATATTGAGACAAGATTTGTCAGAATGTGACATTTTATCATGTATGACATTGATCGATTATTCATATAATAAAACAAAAGAACTAATAATCCTAAGCGTTTAGTATTATAAACGAAAGGAATTGGTGAACGCAAGGGAATTGATTTAAACATTGAGAAAATTATTGTCACAATGCGATGTTCAACCAACTATGACCATGGTTTGCCATGGGTGATTTTCATGTTGAGTCAATATTTGTCAGAATGTCACATTTGATCATGGATGACATTGATCGATTATTCATCTTATAAATAAAAAGAACTAATAAACCGAAGGGTTTAATGTTATAAACCAAAGGAATTTTTGAACCCAAGGGAATTGATTTAAACATTGAGACAATTGTTGTCACAATGCGACGTTCGACCAACTATGACCATTGTTGGCCATTGGTGATTTTCATATTGAGACAAGATTTGTCAGAATGTGACATTTTATCATGGATGACATTGGTCAGTTATTCATATTATAAACCAAAAGAGCGAATAAACCCAAGGGTTTAATATTATAGACCAAAGGAATTGGTGAACCCAAGGGACAACCATTACCCAAAAAATTATAAACCAAAAGGAATTGGTGAACCCAAGGGAAGTGATTTAAACATTGAGACAATTGTTGTCACAATGCGACGTTGGACCAAATATGACCATGGTTGGCCATGGGTGATTTTCATATTGAGACAATGTTTGTCAGAATGTGTCATTTGATCATGGATGACATTGATCAATTATTCATATTATAAATGAAAAAACCTAATAAACCCAAGGGTTTAATATTATAAACCAAAGGAATTGGTGAACCCAAGGGACAACCATTACCCAACAAATTATAAACCAAAAGGAATTGGTGAACCCAAGGGAATTGATTTAAACATTGAGACAATTGTTGTCACAATGCGACGTTGGACCAACTATGACCACAGTTGGCCATGGGTGATTCTCATATTGAGAAAAGGTTTGTCAGAATGTGACATTTGATCATCGATGACATTGATCGATTATTCATATTATAAACCTAAAAAACTAATAAACCCAAGGGTTTAATATTATAAACCAAAGGAATTGGTGAACCCAAGGGAAAATCATTACCCAACAAATTATAAACCAAAGGAATTGGTGAACCCAAGGGAATTGATTTAAACATTGAGACAATTGTTGTCACAATACGATGTTGGACCAACTATGACCATGGTTGGCCATGGGTGATTTTAATATTGAGACAATATTTGTCAGAATGTGACATTTGATCATGGATGACATTGATCGATTATTCATATTATAAAGCTAAAGAACTAATAAACCCAAGGGTTTAATATTATAAACCAAAGGAACTGGTGAACCCAAGGGAATCGATCTAAACATTGAGACAATTGTTGTCACAATGCGACGTTGGACCAACTATGACCATGGTTGGCCATGGGTGATTTTCATATAGAGACAATATTTTTCAGAATGTGACATTTGATCATGGATGAAATTGTTCGATTATTCATATTATAAACCAAAAGAACTAATAAAACCAAAGGTTTAATATTATAAACCAAAGGAATTGGTGAACCCAAGGGAATTGATTTAAACATTGAGACAATAGTTGTCACAATGCGATGTTGGACCAACTATGACCATGGTTGGCCATGGGTGATTTCCATGTTGAGACAATTTTTGTCAGTATGTGAAATTTTATCGTGGATGACATTGATCTATTATTCATATTATAAATCAAAAGAGCTAATAAACCCAAGGGTTTAATATTATAAACCAAAGGAATTGTTGAACCCTAGGGAATTGATTTAAACATTGAGACAATTGTTGTCACAATGCGACGTTGGACCAACTATGACCATGGTTGGAACCCAAGTGTTTAATATTATAAACCAAAGGAATTGGTGAACCCAAGGGAATTGATTTAAAAATTGAGACAATTGTTGTCACAATGCGATCTTGGACCATCTATGACCATGGTTGGCCATGGGTGATTTTCATGTTGAGTCAATATTTGTCAGAATGTGAAATTTGATCATGGATGACATTGATCGATTATTCATATTATAAATCAAAAGAAGTAATAAACCCAAGGGTTTAATATTATAAACCAAAGGAATTGCTGAACCCAAGGGAATTGATTTAAACAT
Source organism: Pinus albicaulis (assembly GCA_034641835.2). Lineage (NCBI taxonomy): Eukaryota > Viridiplantae > Streptophyta > Pinopsida > Pinales > Pinaceae > Pinus > Pinus albicaulis. The sequence goes on along the minus strand of CM076576.1, from coordinate 711,282,220 downwards.
TGAGATAATTGTTGTCACAATGCGACATTGGACCAACTATGACCATGGTTGGCCATGGGTGATTTTCATATTGAGACAAGATCTGTCAGAATATGACACTTTATCATGGATGACATTGATTGATTATTCATATTATAAACCAAAAGAACTAATAAACCCAAGGGTTTAATATTATAAACCAAAGGAATTGGTGAACCCAAGGGAATTGATTTAAACATTGAGACAATTGTTGTCACAATGCGATGTTGGAGAAACTACAACCATGGTTTGCCATGGGTGATTTTCATGTTGAGACAATATTTGTCAGAATGTGACATTTGATCATGGATGACATTGATCGATTATTCATATTATAAATCAAAAGAATGAATAAACCAAAGGGTTTAATATTATAAACCAAAGGAATTGCTGAACCCAAGGCAGTTGATTTAAACATTGCGACAATTGTTGTCACAGTGCGACGTTGGACCAACTATGACCAGGGTTGGCCATGGGCCATTTTCATATTGAGATAAGATTTGTCAGAATGTGACATTTTATCATGGATGACATTGATCGATTATTGATATTATAAACCAAAAGAACTAATAAACCCAAGGGTTTAATATTATAAACCAAAGGAATTGGTGAACCTAAGGGGCAACCATTACCCAAAAAATTATAAAGCAAAAGGAATTGGTGAATCCAAGGGAATTGATTTAAACGTTGAGACAATTGTTGTCACAATGCGATGTTGGACCAACTATGACCATGGTTGGCCATGGGTGATTTCCATCTTGAGACAATATTCATCAGAATGTGACATTTGGTCATGGATGAAATTGATCGATTATTCATATTATAAATCAAAAGAACTAATAAAACCAAGGGTTTAATATCGTAAACCAAAGGAATTGGTGAACCCAAGGGAATTGATTTAAACATTGAGACAATTGTTGTCACAATGCGACGTTGGACCAACTATGACCATGGTTGGCCATGGGTGATTTTCATATTGAGATAAGATTTGTCAGAATGTGACATTTTATCATGGATGACATTGATCGATTATTGATATTATAAACCAAAAGAACTAATAAACCGAAGGGTTTAATATTACAAACCAAAGGAATTGGTGAACCCAAGGGGCAACCATTACCCAAAAAATTATAAACCGAAAGGAATTGGTGAATCCAAGGGAATTGATTTAAACATTGAGAAGATTGTTGTCACAATGTGAAGTTGGACCAACTATGACCATGGTTGGCCATGTGTGATTTTCATATTGAGACAATGTTTGTCAGAATATGTCATTTGATCATGGAGGACATTGATCGATTATTCATATTATTAACCAAAAAAACTAATAAACCCAAAGGTTTAATATTATAAACCAAAGGAATTGGTGAACCCAAGGGAAAATCATTACCCAAAAAATTATAAAACAAAAGAATTGGTGAACCCAATGTAATTGATTTAAACATTGAGACAATTGTTGTCACAATGCAACGTTGGACCAACTATGACCAAATTTGGTCATGGGTGATTTTCATATTGAGACAATGTTTGTCAGAATGTGACTTTTGATCATGGATGACATTGATCAATTATTCATATTATAAACCAAAAAAACTGATAAACCCAAGGGTTTAATATTATAAACCAAAGGAATTGGTGAACCCAAGGGAATTGATTTAAACATTGAGACAATTGTTGTCACAATGCGATGTTGCACCAAGTATGACCATGGTTGGCCATGGGTGATTTTCATATTGAGACAATATTTGTCAGAATGTGACATTTGATCATGGATGACACTGATCGATTATTCATATTATAAAGCTAAAGAACTAATAAACCCAAGGGTTTAATATTATAAACCAAAGGAATTGGTGAACCCAAGGGAATTGATTTAAACATTGAGACAATTGTTGTCACAATGCGATGTTGGACCAACGATGACCATGGTTGGCCATGGGTGATTTCCATATTGAGACAATATTCGTCAGAATGTGACATTTGGTCATGGATGAATTTTATCGATTTGGACCAACTATGACCATGTTTGGCCATGGGTGATTTTCATAATGAGACAAGATTTGTCAGAAGTTGACATTTTATCATGGATGACATCGATCGATTATTCATATTATAAACCAAAAGAACTAATAAACCCAAGGGTTTAATATTATAAACCAAAGGAATTGGTGAACCCAAGGGAATTGATTTAAACATTGAGACAAATGTTGTCACAATCCGACGTTGGACCAACTATGACCATGGTTGGCCATGGGTCATTTTCATACTGAGACAATATTTTGTCAGAATGTGACATTTGATCATGGATGAAATTGATCGATTATTCATATTATAAACCAAAAAAACTAATAAACCCAAGGGTTTAATATTATAGACCAAAGGAATTGGTGAATCCAAGGGAAAATTATTAAAAACATAAGTTATCAATAAGGCCAAGGGATCAATATTAAAAATAGAAGAGTGTAACGAACCCTAAAAATAAATATTTTTAATTCAAAATCCTAAGAAATAAAAAACCATAAGAACCAATATTTTAAAAGCAACTAATTAATAAATAGAAGGGATTATCAATATTATAAATCAAAATAGCTAATAAACCTAAGGGTTTAATATTATAAAGCAAAGGAATTGGGGAACCCAAGGGAAAAATTTTAAAAACATAAGAGATCAAGAAAGCCAAGGGATACCTATAAAAAACAAAAAAATTAGTAAAGCCACATGATTATTAATATTATTAACAGAGGGGAATAAACATGGTTTACCATGCTTGATTTAAACATTGAGACAATTGTTGTCACAATGTGACGTTGGACCAACTATGACCATGGTTGGCCAGGGGTGATTTTCATATTGAGACAATATTTTTGATAATTTGACGTTTGATCAGGGATGACATCGATTGATTGTTCATATTATAAACCAAAAGAACTAACAACCCCAAGGGTTTAACATTATAAATTAAAGGAATTGGTGAACCAAGGGAAAAACATTACCCAACAAATTAGTAATACAAATAAAAATTATTAACAAACTTAAGCTATTAACAAAGTATTATAAACCAAAAGAAACTTAATAACCCAAGGATTCAATATTAGAAAACAAAGGAACTGGTGAACCCAAGGGAAAAATATTAATAACTCAAGGGACCAATAACGCCAAAGGAACAAACTTTTAAACTCAATGTTTAAAATGAAATATTAATAATGTTAGTAATTCAATATTTGTATTTAAATTAATGTCAATCTATATATTAATTTTAGTTTAATATTAGTATCAAATATAAATATCTTGTCATTGAACCATACCACAACATATTTATCAAACCACATTGATAAATATTTTTAGTTTCATGTAATAGGAATATGGACTTAAATATTGATTTGTAATGAATGGCTAATATAATTGGCTGTATATGTCTAAATGGTATATCGGAAACAAAAGAACAATAGTGACTAAAAAAATGAGGTAAATTGAACAACACGAAAAATGATGTAAGAAATTTCTCATATATTTCTATATTGCATCTCATGAATGTATTCATTTAATTAATACATGGAAAAATTATTATACTAAATGAAAAAGGAGACGACAATAAAAACAATTATAAAACATTCTAATATCAAACCAAAAAAATAACATTGAAATTAACATACTTTAAACACAAAACCTTAGAATTTAATAAACGATAGTATTTACTATTTTTAAATGAAGAGATTAATAAAGTGGAGGGACTATTAATAATATAAACAAAAATATATAATAAAACCAAGGGTTTAATATTATAAACCAAAGGAATTGGCGAACTCAGGGGATCATTATTAAAAACATAAGTTATATCAATAGTCCCTTCTGTTTATATTAAGTTGAGTGTGTTTTTCATAATGTGAAATTGGACAATGCATTAGTATTAAACTCCAGGACTAATACAAAAACCCCAATATTTGAATTTAATAATGTGAACGGAATATTATTACAAACCCAAAGAATCCGAAAAATCAAGGAATCAATGTTATAAACCCAATTGATCAACAAATATAATGAAATATTAATATTATAATCATAAAACATCAATTAAGGAAAGGGACCATTAATATTATAAAAATTGAACATCAATAAATAGAAGGGATTATCAATATTATAAACCCAACAAATTAGTATTAGAAACAAATATTATTAATAAACTCAAGTGATTAATAAATTTGAAGGATAAAAAAAATAATAATAAAATACTCAAGTTGAAGAAATTGATAAACACAAATAATTAACCCAAGGGATTATTCATATTATAAACCAAAAGAACTAATAAACCCAAGGGTTTAATATCATAAACCAAAGGAATTGGTAAACCCAAGGGAAAAATATTAATAACCCAAGGGACCATTAAGGCCAAGCGAACAATATTAAAAACACAATAGCTTAATAAAGAATACGACCCAATATTTTAAATAGAGAAGAATTTTAAAGTCACATGAATATTATTATGATAAACCACAAGTGATCAATCAACCTTACTAATTGTTAATATTATAAACTGAATAAATAAATAAACTAAAATGATACTCAATTCCGCCATCAGTGAAACCAAAAAAAACCACTGAAATTAACATATGTTTTTTGTTGTCTTTACATAAAGAAATCCCACCACAAAAATGGACTCAAAACACTCCATCAAATGTCATTCATCAAATAGCCTCTTCAAGAACACAACCAGACCGGCCACAAAAGGAACACCAATTCAAATCAACAGGATAATGATCACGATACTTAACGCTTTCCAGCCAATCCCTTCTTGTTTTTCTCCTAGCCTCCCTCATGTGCACATGCAACAGGTATTTTACATTCATTTTCATTTCATCAAGCACACGAAGACGCTCATCAACAAAAGTAGGATGGAACCCATGTTTTCTATCGAGCTTGTTCCGAATGTAAGAAACAAGACTGATGAGTCTAGAAATATTTGCCACCGCTTGATTATAATAGATCCCATCATTATTATCCATACCTGCATTTGAAAGGAAAATGAAAAAATAAAAATTTATACAGAAAGAGATAGAAACATCTAGGCAGATATATATATATATATATATATATATATATATATATATATAACACCCCGTTTGTATTGTTTTTAAAAAACTTAATCTTAAAAATGTGATGCTATAAACCTCATTACAAATAACATAAACCTCATTAGAAATACATACTGCACACATGAAATGAGTGATAAAAATAAATGAATGATATGACCCATATTACAATAATCAACAAGAAAGCACAAAATTCTAAACTCAATGTTTATAATGAAATATTAATAATGTTAGTAATTCAATATTTGTATTTAAATTAATGTCAATGTATATATTAATTTTAGTCTAATATTATTAACAAATATAAATATCTTGTAATTGAACCAAACCACAACACATTTAGCAAACCACATTGATAAATATTTTTAGTTTCATGTAATAGGGATATGGACTTCAATCTTGAATTTAATGATTGGCTAATATAACTGGCTGTATATGTCTGAATGGTTTACTATAAACAAAAGAACAATAGCGACTAAAAAAAGGAGGTAAATTGAACAACATGAAAAACGATGTATGAAATTTCTCATATATTACTATATTGCATCTCATGAATGTATTCATTTAATTAATACATCAAAAGAATTCTTATACTAAATGAAAAAAGAGATGAAAATAAAAACAATTATAAAACATTCTATAAATATGTTAGAATACTATTAGCTACATATGACAGTGATATGGAATTCCATCTTGATTTTTAACGGCTAGCTCATATAACTGGTTTTTTACCTGTGAATGGTTCATTGTAAGAAAAATAACAAAAAACGTCATTATAAAAACAAGAAAATTAAGCAACAGCAAAAACGATGTAAACAACATTCCAAAATACTACTATGAATTTGATGAATGTAGACATCTCATTAATATATCAAAAGCATTATTATTATATTAATAGTTGCATATCATAGCGATATGGACTTTAATCTCTCCTCTTCTTTCTTCCTAATTGTAACATACACACTATTATTCATCTTGGCACAACGCTGATAAGAGAAAGGTGGTGCAATGCGTAAACCATCTATTGATTTCACTCTTGATATGGTTGTGAAGGTCAGGCCTTGTTGTTCTCTATTCCCGATATTAATTGATGCTCGCTTTAAAGTCAAAACTTGTGACTTGTGAATTGTAAGAGCCCATGCCATCTTTAAAGGAATTTGTTTTCGATTTCCTCTTACCACTGGTGTGATAGGTACAATGTTTGGATTGCTTGCATCAAACGGAATACCAACATACTTATCAAAAATAATAGTTGTGAACATTGGAAGCTCAGGTGGCTTAGAGTTAGGCATATAAAATATTTCCTTCACATACCCAAGTGCACCATTCACCAAACCAGCTTCAACCCACAAATTACATGTCAACATAACACGCTAGCCACGGCACAACAAAACTTCACGGTCCAGTTGATCATCATCGGCACCACTGATTTCTGAACGTCTTGAAGTCACAGCAATACATCGTGCAATTGGAGAATTTAATGATTTCAACATATGTCTGTTATGGAAGGAGACCAAATTATTTGTTGGAAACATGTGAACTGCTACATTAAATAAATCCCTTTCTCTAGGATGCAACCTGATATCAGCCCGCGACATAAGAAACTCCCAATCATCAAGAACAGGTTCTGCATTTCTTATGTTATTGAGGACTCGACGAAAACAAGATTGTTTCTCATCACTCCCTTGTTGGCGAAATATTGTGTCAAGAGTGACAACAGTATTGAATTTTTTCCATAAGACTTTCCCTGCTGTATTACCTACATACAAAGGCTTATCTCTCACAGGAGGTAGCTGGCCAAGGTCACCCACAAGGATCATGGATCTACCACCAAAAGGAAAATTCTTTTTATCTGGAAATGCTTCTCGTAATCGAGCATCTATTTGCATGAACAACCTTGATCCTAAAAAGCTCATTTCATCAATCAATATATATCGAATGTGCCTCATTTCCTCTTGGAATAGTGCCAATGATTGACCTTGTAGTGGTTTCATATCTCTAATTGGGATTTTCAAAGCAGAGTGTATTGTTTTTGCATGTATATTGAAAGCAGCTATTCTTGTTGGGGCAAGAAGAAGCAAAGGACTTTTCCCATTACTTGACAGATTAGAAAGAGCCTCAGAAATACAATGGATAAGGAAAGACTTGCCAGTGCCTGCAGTGCCTTGAATAATCATAAGAAGAGCTTCACGAATCTCATATTCAGTAGAATGCCTTAAAATGATTTCAAAAGCAAGTCGTTGTTTTTCTGCCAATGAATCTGGAGAGACAAATGTTCTATTTGAAAGGTCACCAACATCACCCCTTGATATTTCATTCCTTATAAAATTAATAGCTTCTTCGGCCACATCATCAGAAATAGTTGTACCTTGCCAGTCAAAGGATATATCAAAATCCCTTCGACCAAGGGTGTGAAGATCAGAAACATTGACACTATTTGGTGGAACCAAGTGAGAGAAAAGTTGCCACTCTTGAAAATCATCTTCAAGATTCATTTCCTGGTTAGCAAAATCACCATCTTCTCCATCTTCAATATTTTCATCAATTGATGGATTTCGATCAACATGCCAAGCTCGATATCAGAAATTCCTCCAGTTTTCAACAATAATTTCAACTGAAAGCCCAATCTCTGCAGAAATGTCACGAAATGGCTTGTACAAGAGCAATTCTGTCCAGCAAAAGGTTTCAAATCCCTCTGAATCCTCACCAGGAATAGAATAAAACCGTGGCCAGACCCGAACAATCGCATGAGCATCTCTAGGCTTCCATGGATCTTTTTTACGCCTGCTATCAAAAGTCCAAGATCTTGTTGTTTCTATCAAAGATAGATGTTCAAGGAAAGAAGGTCTCTTTTGATAATTTTTAACAAATGCATTTTCAGATGAACAGTGCAGGCCATCCCTTGAAATTTTCCTGAACACCTTTCTTCCAACATTTAAGGAAACAAATTGTCGACTACACACAATAAGAGGCAGCTTAAGCAACATATGACATGTTTCTTGTGCTCCAATGTCACGTTCAATGACTGTTTCTGCAAGAAACCTCCTGTAAGCACATAAAGCATGATCCTCAGAGGCAATAGAATTTGAAATTATAGTTAACATATCATGATAGCTTTTAGACCTTCTCTCTGCTTTTGATGCATACTTAGCAATATATTTCAGGACAGCATGCCGAGAAAGCACTGGTTGGAAATCAACATTTGCACGCCACATTGTTAGAAGGTCAATGTTATGTACATTGAGCCTATCATCATTTCTTGTTGGGTCATATTTTTTTCTTCCTTGATCATCTATGAACAATCTTGATTCCCCAGAAAGATCCCATGGGGCATTGTACCGACAAGCGAGAATAGTGCCCTTTTTGCGCAAACAAGAATCTACACTACACTTTGTGTGCCTTTGGACACGGTTCAACAATTCTTCATAATCATTATGAGGATTGCAAGAGAAAATCTGATCAGTATTCAGTAGGCAAGGGTCATCATTGAGACTTCTTGGAACCATTATATTGTGATGATGTATTTCACGTGGATTCCATGCAGTTACATAATTGTCAAAGAATCTCTTTGCATGTTGCAAATCACAATCATTTGACCAATCAAGTATTTCCATGTCAGGAGCTCCTTGCAACCATAGGAAACCATGGATATGTGCTGAACCTCTATGTTGCCACTCATATCTGGAAAAAATGAACACAGAGCTAATATGAAAAATATGAATGGAAAATCAATAAGAAATTGACAATGAATAGAAAATAAATTCAAGAAAACAAACCTGTACCAGAAGTCTTTAGCTTTAAGATATTTTTGGATAACTTCCTCTCGAAATATATTGAATCTATGGTGCATAAATGTGGCAACAATATGAGGGTACTGGATAACATTTTCAACTTTCATACGATGCTCATTTAAGGAACGAGAATGTGATGATACAGGCATGAGGCTATGCAGCTCTGGCCACTTTGTGTCAGCTGCACTCAAAGTAAAAAACAAAGATGGACATCCCAACTGAGTAATCATGTCAGTCAATTCAGCTCGACATTTAGTCCAGTATGCCCTTGTACCTCTTAGAGAAGACCCAAACCGCATAAGATTCTCAGCCAACTTATTATCTGGTAAATCAGAAAGTTGCTGACGCAAGTCATCAATTGTTGTCGGTGAGTTATCATGTAATTTTTTCTTCACAAAAACTGAAGCAGTTGCTTGGCTACGATGCCTCATTATCATGTTCAACAGGTAATATCGGAAGCGAGGATGGATTCCAAACCTCTGATCATAGTATCTAAGAAGATGCAATGCATACTCATGAAGTTCAATAGTACAAATGCGTGGTTGCAACCAATCAGCACCACCAGTGGGGAACAATGTGGGGAATGCCATATCTAATAACCCCTCAGTATTATATTCATTCACTGGAGACGTTCCAATACTGGGCCAATCCATTTCATCAACATATGAAGAATCAACATTATCAAGAAATGCTCTAATTTCTTCCACTTATCTCCGTTCATTGGGTAGGCGAGCAATAAAAGACGAAGGATGAGAGGGAAAATGGTTAAGAGGAAACCCTTCATTATTAGCTGCACTGAACTCAGATTCTACAATGTCACAATCAACAAATTTAAGCCTGGAGGAGACATCTGTTGATCTTTCGGGCAGAGCATTCACTAAATCATAGTCAATTACAACATCTCGATAATATTGATCACGTTCAATTTTGAAACGCAATGCATCCATAACGCGAGATCTTTTTACATAACATTCATAATATTTAGACTGAGCAGCATGTCTCCTCATAATTAGAAAGTCAAGATCTTCAACACGACGCGGAAGACTTTGTGCAATTGTTGAAATATCTTGGGGAAAGCTAATTGTGTGTCCGCTATACTTATATTGCCCACCTCGAGCATGTGTCACTTGCAAAATAGGATTTACACGTGCTATTAACATTTCTTCAACTTGAGTAAGAACTCTTAAAATATGAGGTTGCTCGCCAGGATCCATGTTATTATAGCCACAAAAACGATGTGAACCTCCTTCATTCTTACATCGTCTGCAAACAAGTCCTTCAGCATCTCTCAAAACGTGGATTCCAGGATATGATTCTTTGCAGATGTGGCACATTTGGACAACTGACAAGCTATCTAGCTTTTCTCAAAATATTTTATGCACTGCAATCATATTTTCATCAAAATAAATATGATTTGTATTGGTTGGAGCATGTGGAGAATGATGTGGAAGAGTATAATTTCTTCTAAGATTTATTTGATTTTCAGCACCACGAGACTCCCTTGCCAAATTTGAAACATGTGGAACAAATCTACGACATGGGGTTTCCAAATCTGTGGTCTGCATTTCTGGAACCTGAGAGTTTGTAAAGGTTTCTTTAGCATAATTTTTTTTTTAAATTGAATGTCCAAATAATTAGAATTGAAAAAATGGAAAAAATAAATAAATTCATTCAATATTTACATTTGTTTGGCGATGTCGATGAAGTGTACGAGATGGTTGCTCTTTACTTCTAACATCAGTAGATTGAAAATTTGGTGAGTTAGTTTCGACGCCTCCATTCAAGTTAGTTTTTTCCTGTTAAAACGAATTAACATATTTTATAAAAACAAATATCGAAAAAAGATAGATTTCTAATTTTACAATTAACAATAAATGAAAAAAAGGAGGAAAATATCAAATGCATTCAACATTTACATTTTGTTGGCGATCTGGATGAATGCTATGTGATGGTTCCTCTTCACTTAAAACATCAGTAGAAGGAACATCTACTAAGTTAATTTGTATGCCTCTATTGAAATGAGTTGTGTCCTGTTTGAAGAAAAACAAAATATGCACCAAAAATTCAAATAAATAAAAATCAAATCAAACACATTGAACATTAACATTAGTTTGTCGATTCCCCCTATGCGGGTGCATCCATTAGATATGGGGAAGATTGGTGGTCAGGCTGGCGCGTGGCAAGGCCACATGGCCACCGGCCACCTGCATTCAAATCGCACTGGTAGCATTTATAACACAGCCCGTCACCCAACTTGGCATTCAAGCAGGTGGGGAAGACGAGGCTGCATCCATAACTCAACGCCGTCCTCCAGCTACAGGCGCATTTTCACCTTCTCGATGCTTCACTGCTGGGCTCTGCAATTTATCTGGCTCGTCACCATGCATAGTTTCATTGCTCCGCTCTGCTCTGGCTGTCCTCCGGAAGCCAAGCTCTCCAGCTCCCGCACTGCACTAGGAAGGCGGTGTAATCTCTATTGCTACGTGGAGTTTATTCCTGGTTTTCATCACTCTCAAAGCCCGTTTTGCCCCTTGCTTCTTGCAGGCTCGCCTCAGTCTATCCCGCCTGTCACTCTGCAACTCTCGCCGACTCGTTTGCGCTCTCCAGGTGAGAAGATGCCTCGGCTTCGGCACAGGCTCAGATGCCGCAGAGGCAGCACTCAAGCCAGGCCCTCCTCTAGGCGTCGCTCCCTCTCCATCCATTCGAATTCCTCGACTTCTGACTCCCCCCTTGGCGCCTCTCCTCGCGCTTCTAACAGGCGCAGACCAGATCATGGCCCCTCCTCGCTTGTCCATCACCCGCCCTTTCCTCTGCGCGACACCAATGTCCCTCAGCCTCCCTCTGACCCTCACAGCGCTGAGTCTGCCCACCTGGTCAACCCTTCCACGGCCTTGTTTCATTTCCCCTATCTTACTTCCCAGCCTATGGTGGTGGCGACGATTTCTGTAACGTTCAAAGAACTCCCTCAATTCAGCTCGATGACCTTGCCTCCTGCGCATCTGGGAATTCAGCTTCGCACCCCTGGGTCTAACCAGGCTATCCAAACTGGTACGCAGAACTGCTCACAAGAAGCTGAGGGAGGCAGACATGGCGGTGGCAGTTCCAGTGTCAAAGGCACGCCAACGGAGCAGCACGAAGTAGGCGCGGCAGCAAATCCCACTCCGGACGATGATGATGACAGCTACGGATGCAGAATCGAAGAAGAACCCCCCTCTGACGACTATGGTATCTAGGACTCTCAGTTATTTTTTGTCTTTCAGGTCAGATTTTCTGTCTAGATGGTGTTTTCAGAAATCCTGGCTTGTGGGCTTGTCAAAGCACTGTTGCAGTCCTATGTTTATGTTTAATGCTGGTTTGTACTGCTACAGTCCTATGGTTTTTTGCTCAATGCTGGTTTCCTCCTTAGAGGCAGCAATTAAACTTTTATCGGGCTGGTTTCCCCTTGTGGGTAGCGCTATTTTTGATATTGTGCTGAACTCTTCACGCCTATGAAAGCTCACCTCTGTATGTACCATATTTTCCAGTAATAGAATCTAGTCTTATTTAGAAAAGAAAAAAAAAACATTAGTTTGCCGATTTGATTCTCAAGGAAAATACAGTGGAAGGTTATGACGTGCTTCATATTTAAATCTTAGATTAGGAGATGGAAGATGCGGGGAGAAAATTTCTAGACCTCTATTAAAATGAGGTGTATTCTAGTCCAAGAGAATAAAATACCTTATCACTAAAGAAATGTAAATAGAGGAATGCAATAAAACAAGAACTATTTCATCAACTGTAAATATATCATTGGATTACCTCCATCGTTCCACGCGAACTGTTATCGGGGATTACTATTTTTGTTCATGGGAAAACATTATTTTGAGAAGGGAGATTGGAAGATACGATGTTTCGACCAGCTGGATCCAAATTATCAAACAAATTGCCAATCAAACTATCATCCAAGTCATCACATACAATGTCATCATTGCCTCCACCATGGATATTTTGCAACCTTTGGCCTTTCTCACAAGATGCAATTGCAGAGATAGAAGGGTTAGGGTGAACATTTCTATCCACGATATAGATATGATGTTCCTCCCTATTGCGAGATGTTTCCTCAATATTATGATAATTTTCAGGAGAGCGTTGAAAAACAAAATTATGCTCACGAGGAGCATATTCTGGCAACAAACTACCAAGCGCAAATGTTCTTTCCATGATATCATCCATAGTACGATACCTATGAGGAACCATAAAATCATTTTCAAGAGTTTCTTTAGTCATTATTCTATGATATTTAGCTCTCCTAATCTGATTTATTGTGTCCTTATTTTTTTGATACCGTAAACGAGGACTTTAATTAGACTTGTCACGTGATGCTGGTGACTTATTCCTTTTTCTTGTACACTTTATTGTACCTTCAGATGACATGTCTACAACGAATAATAATATATTTGTTATAGAAAAATAAACATGGAACATATATAATATATCCAATATAAATTAATAGAAAAGGATGAAAAAGGAACACATTTTTTTTCCACCCACAAAACAAATTAAAATTGTTTATGTTATTTTTCCAACCAAATGGCTAAAAAGAAAAATGGATTTTTTCAAATGGTCAAAACAAAAAAGGATTAAATTTCATGTATCATATTATAACTGTAATGGGAAACCCATATAAATGGAACAAAATTCTAAAGAATTATATGAATTTGAAATATATCTAAATATTTGGAACTATATATCATCAAAAAAACCTAAAGATATAACATTGTTTTAGAATCAATGAGAAGAAACTGATGGAAACACCATGTATAGAATAAGTCCCAGTAATTATAATTATAGAAAAAAAGAGAAATGGATAACATCCAAACACATTCAAATGCATTTAAGAGGACTAAAAAAGACAAAAAAAATAAATATTTTCGAGCAAATTGCAATGGAATTCAATATCCAGCATCCACTACATACACATATAGAAGACACCCCCTAAGAATGGAGCCATATAAATATCCATAGTCTTAGCATACATACCCAAAAGTATGCAAATTATAAAAAAAAGGAAATATTTTCCACGACGACAGAGAGAATACAAAATGGCTAATATCCTAAGACTCCATGTCAGCATCTAATGGTGGAATCTCATCTATAGAATCCATACGCGGAGCAATTGCAAAAACATTTCCAGACTCGATCAAATCATTGCAATCCTGCAATGTTGGAGACCAAAATCCATTCATTTGTTGATAAGTTGAATTATCAATATCTATTGGAAAGCAAAGGCCAGTCATCATGTCATATAATAGGAAAGGAACTACACTGCATTTGCACATAAGAACCACACCTTGGATTGTTCGAAAAGGAAGATAACCAGGACATTTTATATTTATATCTATAGAAATTTCTTCCAACAACTTCCATATAAAGCCCCAATCATCCTCAAAGTAATCAGTTCTTCATTCAATACACGGGTGACCAAATTGAAAATTATCTATTTCTTCAATTGACCATACAAAAGTGGAGCCATCATTGATAAGACATATCAATTGATTCTTGCATACTGCCAATGAAATACACCGAATGTCAGTGATTGGAACAAATGAAAATACCCAATCATTTTTTATTACATCAAACCAGTAGATTGTATACCCATATTGAGGATAATATTCATACTCTGTTTCGAGATAGAGCCAAAACAATTTACTTCTATAAAACACTCCATTTTGAGGGGGAGAAGTGCCACCAAATGGAAGATCAACCCTTCGCCAAACCCTATCAAGACTACTGTAAACATAAAATTTAAAATGAATTCTATCATAGATATGTTTTAGAACAACCCAGTCATATTTGTTGGTGCTCACATTCTCCAATAACGAAAATAATCCCCAGTCTCCAATTCGTATTCACCCAATGTTTTTTAAGGCCTTTGTAAATGGATTCATCACAAAATAGTTTCTTGAATGGGAGAATTTTGTTGGTAAGGATAAAACCACCATTGATCCAATAGTAGACTCCACCTTGTATCTTGAATCTATGAATCACAAATGAAAATGAGATATGCGTCCATTTTTATTAAGGTATTCAGTAACAAAATAATTGTCTTCATCATTGACGAAAGGAACCATAAATCCAAATTCATTTGTACAAATATGCTTGCAACACAATAAGAAACAAGGATTTTGCAAAACAGTCTTCCATTGTTGACAAACAGTGCTAACTTTATCACAACCGATAAAGGGAGCCAAAGGAAGACAATTTCAAGAATTTCAAATGGAAGACAACTCCAAATAGCTGGATCCATGATAAAACAAGGAAATCACCTAACATAAAAGAAAACAGACGTGATATCAACAAAACAGCTTTCAATTAATGGTGAATAGAATAATCAATATAGAAAAGAAATTTTCCATCTACAAATATAGTAACATGCACATATACATAATGTATAAAACGATATGATCCACAAGAACAACAAGTTCCTCCTCCAAGATTGGAGGTGTAATCTATATTATTTTTTCCCAAAAAATATTAAAAATATGGTTACTAATTTAATATTATTGCTATTATCAATTAATAATGTTATTAAATAATTAACAATAATAGTAATATATAATAATTAATAATATATTGAATTAAATAATATACCTTGGTTTTTTTTGAGATGAATGTTATTTTTTTATTTGGTTTCAATATTTCTTATGGTGTGTAGGTTTTTTTTTTTTAGGTCTTCATTTTTACATAGCTATAAATTCTTAGTATGTTTAGCTTAGTAATTGTTAGATATATTATTTTTTGTTATGGTTATTAATTAATTATGATTAATTAAAAATAAATAAATGAAAACTAAACAAATAATGATATTGTAATTAATAAACAAAGATATTGTAATTAATAAATAAATATTGAGTTCAGGAAAAATTTAAATATATAAAAAAATAGTATACTTTTATATGTAAATATAAAAGTATACTTAATATGCTTAATATTTATTGAGAATTGGGGGAGCCTGGAAATCATTACTCTCATACTTAATATACTAAAATTTTATTGAGAATTGGGGCAGCCCAAGTAAATTTCATCCTCAGATCTAAGTTTATAATAATAATAATTTGGAAGGAAAAATATAATTTCCTTTTACATATTTAAATAACAACATCAGATAACGATAAGACATGGTGACACATATTATATCAATATACGATAAGCGTGCATGCCACAAATTATATTTGTAAAATTTAAACTTGAAAGTCCCAAATTCCCAATGATAATTACACAACGATAATTAGATAAGATAAATACATGTTAATTGAAATATATCTATCCAATGTTGGATTGCAATAATGATAAATTTTAAAAGAACTTCATATTTTAGTAATGATAAATTTAAAAACAGTTTCATGCTAGCAAAATTAGAGTGCTCTCTGCAATTAAAATTTTATTGAGAGAGTTGGGCAGTCCAACAGTTAATTCTGACCTTTATGATAATAATATGGAAAGAAACCTATAATTTCTTTAACATTCCAAACTTTTAAATAACCTTTAAATAACAAAGCTAAGGACAAGATAATAATTCTGTTTGACACATATGCAAAGATCTGAGTTGAAACAGAACCCTGAAACAAACCATTCGAGTTGTAAATGGAACAACAGTGAAATGGAATCCGAATTCCATGAAACCTTGGGTTGAAGGCGTAGAGTTGAAAGAGAATTTTGGAAGTGAAACCGTGAATAGAGCAAAGAACCGATGGCGGAACCATGAGTCGAAAGTGTAGATTGTGGAGTAGTTTTGCAAACCCATGAATGGATTTCGCATTGATAAAGTCTGGTAGGTGGTAAACTTGAATCGAACGTGATAGTGGCCATCGTTTGACACGTAGTGTGGAGGTGGTATTTAATTACCATGAATTTCATGTGACTTTGTAGTGATAAGTCACTGGGTTTGAACGAGTGTGATATTCGTTCAATCGAGTGCTGCTGTAAGTCAACGGCATTTGCATCATGAAGATGCGTGGAGGTTAAAACAAAGTTAGTTGAATTGCTGTGGGACCCGAACATTGATATTGTTCCGGGGTGTCCTTAACCGTGGCTGAGGTGCATTTTAATACACCCCCGGAAAGGTTTCATTATTTCCAAAGTATATTATATATATGTGTAGTTATACTTTGGGTTAAATGCAAAGCCGAACTGTGACGAAGATTTATATGTGTTGGGTTATATGGGTACTTTGGTTTCAACGAAAGTCAAACAATGATATGAGGTGAAATGTTTGAATATTAAACCAACGATTGATTCAAAGTTTATACATTTGGGTTTATTGAAAAGTATCAAATATTGATTCGATTTTCATGAAGTAGGTTTTTATCATATGGTTTTAACCATTGAGTGAAAAGTAAAGCTAAATTCCCCAGATTGAGAACTAATTTGATGGAGAAAATTAATTCATTATAAATACAATTAATTTACCATCATGTTTAAGTCATTCATTCTAACATGCTCTATTTGAATTAGAATTCTATAATTATCGACGATGATACTTTATAACTTGATCGTAGTATATATTTTAATTTTTTGAAATGGAAGAAGTCTTATTAAGCTTAATATCCTTCCTAGTTATTTCTTCTTCCTAGAATAATATTTCACTATAATAGCCATACCCTTTACTTAGTTATTTCTTATTTATAAAAATTCATCCCTAAAATTTTAAATTATAAATAAACTCCGTTACACTATTATAACTTCATATTAACTTATCAAGACTACATGTACAAAAACTTAGTATTCATCCTTTTTCTTATTTAATTAATAATAATATATTAATTCTATAGCTTAAAATTTATAAGCTCAAAAAAATTTCGTATCAATTTTACTTCTTTCATATATATATATAATAAGTCAAAGTATCATGTCAAACAAAGAAAATTAAAAAGTATTAAAAATGTAGCATGGTTATACTTGTTTCGATTTTGACTTTTTAAAATTCTTCATATCCATCTATATTTAAATTGCAATATTTTTTCATTAATAAGAATAATATGTTTGGTTATATATATATAATTATGATATGATAATTATAATGTTATCCTTTG
>CM076576.1:710487984-710536333 GCA_034641835.2 Pinus albicaulis | reverse complement strand
ATTAATTATATATATATGGCATTTGCAAAGCTATAAAATTATAAAGATGGTTATGTTTGAGTATGTTCATATGGTAATAAGGATAAGATGAACACAAATGAATCGATTTAATATGGACAAGATTAGCGGGAAAAATGTTAGACTATGAAACTCTAAATATTCAAAAAAATATGGTATCATGATTTGTTAATGAAAATATGGTATCATGATTTGCTAATAAAATATATGTATATAGAAAAGTCAAAATACATATACTATCATTAGATAAATATAATATTATGAATATATTAAGTTTTTTTAATCAATTACTCATTTATGTTGAGCATGCTCTATTTCATCACATATTCCCAAAGCTTGTTATAGTTTTAATTGATTATAAAATATATGGTAATGCTCCATGTGAGTAAGAGTATGAAACCATGACATTTTTCCATAAAAGGTTTGATATTCAGTTCATTAATGTAGACTTAGGTGAAGAGATATGTGAAAGATACCTAGACTTTAAAGCTAAATGATTTGAAAATTGTAATCTAGCCTTAGATGGGAAGACCATTGATCTTTTTAAATCTAAATAACTTTGCAAAACTTCTCCCAAAAAAATCCAACTAGCAAGTTGGAAAGACAATAGCGGGAGCCCCTTAAAATCTAAATACATTGATTTTTGGTTTTTCATTTTTTTTTTCAACGAAATAAAATGAAAACTTTCATATATGTAATATATTGTATTGTAAAAGTTGCTTGAAACATATTTTGTAAAAGATGCATGTAATGTTTGTAAAGGTGAGCCTACAGAGCTATGGCCATATTAAGGAGAATATTTGTTGAGGAATATTCTCTACCGCTATAGAGTGAGCCAGACGACGATTTGTTGTGTTCAGCCAGGAAAAGTTGAGCAGCTCACAGGCCATCGTATTCGTTGTGATCAAGATCACCGTATGCAGAGAATTATAAAGTGAGATTATTTAAAGAAACAAAGTATATAGAAGTCACCATTATAAGCTTGAGGAGCATCCGCAGCTGCCTTTGCCGTTGCCATGAACAATCCTCGACCCTGTCATGAAGAAGTTAGCGTGGTCGTGACAAGTGTCGTTTCAAAAAGGGGAGGGAATATATTTTTCAAGAGCCTTTAAAATATATTGAAACCCTCGGTTATGTTATAAAGCTTGTTTTCGAAAATGTTGTTATAAAGTCCGTTATAAAGGTTTGAAAAAAAAATGATTCTAATGTGGTGCTGAATATTTGACGAAGTACTTTTGAGGTTATTAAATGTGTTTTAAAAATTATTTTTATCACAAAGGTTTATAAAAGGACTTTTATTAAAAAGTACATGGTTTGAAAAGTTTAGAGAGTTTTGGGCTTTGTAAAAATGTGTTGCTTTGTACATATTTAAAAAGTACATATCAAAAATCATATTTTTTTAGGGCCAATATGGAAAATAGACTCATTTAATCAAGAAAGCAGCTATAAGATAGAGGGAAGACAATAGTCATGAGTCACAAAGAGCGACTGAAGAAGATTAAGAAAGAGAAAAAAAGAGAAGAGACAAAGATTGTTGCCATGTTTAGACATGTTTAGGACACAGTCGAAGAATAGAGAAGTCTAGTAGAAGATGAAGAAAAGATTGAGGGTGATTGGTGTAGCTTTGATCTTCTACCACCTCCTATGTTTACTTGTGTAACATCTCCGGTTCCACAATATTTTTTTTTCTATCAATAAAATGTATACTAATCACACACAACAACTTAATATTGTTCGTCACCTTATGACGCTATTTGATATACTTTTAATCGGTTTGGTTATCCCTTTCTCATTTAACACTTATTGTCAATTATAATTCATTGAATAGGATTTCACATACTCATACCTCTATCATCCTGTCAACATATGTTCTTGAAAAGTAAAGTTCCAACTTTAGAAATTCCAAGGAGACTCTATGTCTAGGAACAATTCCATTTCATTTTACATGGAAATTAGTAGAGTACTAGTTAAATCCCCATTTAATTATTATTGACCCATTTGTTTCCATGTTAATTACATGTTACATCTTCTAAGTTTTTTCCTTTACAACCATATAGAAATTGGCTTAACTTTAATTAAAACTTATGAATTATCTCTACCTTTTGAGATATATATATCAATTGTTACAAGAGTACTTAACATTTTAATGGCCTCATTCGAATGGATATTAATTTGCACATAGACCTTGCCCCTCTACCTTAACCTTACTAGGGCTCTACTTTAATTTAAGTTAATATTCAACTCGTTGACCCATAGTAAAATGAACTATGAACCTGGGAATTGAATTTATATTGAGATTGATCTCACATAAAATTTTATGAATTCAATCAATTTGCCACTTATCGTTGAAGATCTGCTTGAAGGGTTACTTTACCCTTAGTCATATCACATTTATACGCTATGAACTATTACTATATTTTAATTTATGTAGTCATCATCAGTGTCACCACGTCACCAACATTAGCTATAATTCATGGAGTTTAACCTTATATCTGTCACGATTTAACACCGATGATATTTATCAAACTTATACATTGCATTCAATATGATATTATGGTTATGTCTAATCCACCTCATAGGATTTAAACACGTTAGTGGTTTCATATTTATTGTGGATTAATGGCATTACTTCTCCGAATCCAGTTTCACCAAATCCCGGTATACTATATTCCTCGGCATTGATCTTCATTTAATGGAAAATACTGTGTCACATGGATCTTCTAAGGTTTGATGGAACCATTCAATCCATGATAGTTTCTCCAGATTTCCTATACGTGAACGGTGAAGATATTTTCGCAGTTAGGGTTTTTGAGTTTCAATAACTAATTGTGTTTTTGGTTTGAGACCATTTTTCACTCCATCGTTTCGGTTGAGCAACCTCTCTCTCAGCCTCTGCTACGTATGTCTGTTTACTGTTACACAGCTTCACTTTCGGCTCTTCCTTCATTTACCTTGGAGACGAGAAATCATTCCCTCAAACCAAAGGGAGGTTTCGTTTTTTTCGTAGATGACCTACTTCATCACTACATCAGCGTAAGATGCATTGATTTCTGGTTCTTTCGAAATCGACATTAATTTTTTAATTTGATTATTCTTGTATTTAGGCTTCGTTCTAATTTATTCACGGCTCTTACTAGAACTACTAATGATGGTATTTCTCGTCCACGTTAGGGATTTCTATTAGGTGTGGTTTATCAACCTCCACACACTCAGGTAATCTCTTATGTCGACAACACAGTTGCCACACTATTAACTGTAAGTGGATGTCTCTACGCACATTACTTATCCATTTTTTTTACAGTGAAATATGTTTTGCATTCTTGTGGTGTTAGCTGGGGTTAATAATTATTTTCCACAGTATTATGTAACTAAGAGTCCACTTTGAATTTCGATTTCAAATGTATTGTATTGATTTAGTCCATGGTACTTTTTGTTATTTTTTTTTATTTGTTTGTATCTTTGCTACGTTTATTTAGCAGATATTCTTCTGAATGAGTATCATATGGGATTCCTTCTCAGAAAACGTTGGTCTATGCTCATTCTCAAATTTAAAGTCTACTTCAACATTTACGGTGCTCTTTTCTTTTGCAAAAATCTTTTTTTTCTTCATTTAGAGCATATGTTGACCACTGTTACGTATTACACGGTCTGAGAGTGCTTTTGTGCAATGCATATGGCCAAAACAAGAGGACCTCCTCTCATCCCATCGTTGCCATTTCAAAATAATTACCAACATCTACATGTAATATCAATACCACTACTATATATTTTAATGGTTTACCTTGACCAAGATTTAATTTCTGGTACATTTACTTGTCTGGCCGCTCCTACTCTGTTCGAGCTTTACCGAGGTCTTCATAGATTTCTGAATTTATTGGGTAGCCATTTTTAAATCTCTATGGTAGTGTTTTTTATTTTATTTGGAAAACGCATTTTCATTATTCCAGAAGACCAAAATGGATCTTATATGATACTTAGGAAATTCGATTCCTTAGTCAATCTTCTCACAGAATTATGTGATATAATTTTAATTTAGATTTGTATATTATGAAATTGATAAGATATTGTACTCTAGTACTCCTAATTTAAACGTTTTTTGCTATTGGTTTTATTTTATTTTTTTCATGGAAAATTAATCCCTTTAATTCCTTGAATTTGGTTCAGGAGTTATCATTCCTTCTAGTTTGCACTCTTCCTATTAAAACTTGGGAATTCTCAGGTAAGCAGTCTCTATAGTTCAATTAATTTCTTATGCTTCTATTTTTCATCACATATTTTCCAATAATAATTAAATTTCCTCTTTTTTATTCAATACACCGAAATTGGCCATCTTGCATCTACATATAGAACTAGCGATTCTGAAATTCTTGTTTATAATCAAGAAAATATTGCATTGTTGTTGCCATACCCACATAAATTGTTTCAAAATATTTTTCCAGGATACCCTTGATGCACGAATACAAGAAATTATTTTGTTTAAATGGAGTGACGTGGCCTTAAGTGTTCCCCGGGTCTATCACCATAGCCCGCCAATCTTCTACGTCAATCTCCATCATGTCGGACTGCCTATTTCGGTCGACTTCCCATTCTTCCATTAGCTCTCCCAATTATTCCAACGTGTCATGATGATCGATTGTAGCCACGTCGTTTATTATGCTTTGGATGTACTTACGAACCTATGTTATGCCCCTAGAGGAGTTGGGTTGACAGGTCGCTGGGGACCCCCTGGTTCTTCTACCACGACCCCTCAAGGATGGGCTTCTTGCATTTTCTCCCATTGCCTGAGCCATTTCCTTGCACCTACACCTTATTGTGGACACTATGACTAGACTTGTTACCTAAGCATGTGGTAGCCCGAGCCCAAAATAACCCCACTTCGAGGAGACACTACTGCCCTACACACCTTTCATAGAGGAAACATGAACTATTAATTTTGAGACACATCCATTACCGACCTACTCGAAAAATATGACCCTCATTAACCCTGGTTTTCCTCTCATCATTTTCAGGATTCAACTTCCCAAATAAATGATAACTAGCTTTAGGGAACCACATAGGCTTATCCCACCCAAAAAAAACCATGTTTGTAGACTCAGGGTGAGACACAGTCATATGCAAGAAACAAAGCTCACAACGGAAGAGACCATAGAGCTCATAGAGGAGGAACCCACATAGGCTGACCCTTCTCCAGTACACCCAAAGGGATACCCCCGACCTTTCCTAAGGAAATTCGATGAGACAAAACCCAGAAACGAAGCCGAGACATAAAAAAACCAAGCCCGTATGAGGATGGGCTAAGACAAGAGATTTTTCGCACGTGAATCACTAAATATACCCCCAAAACCCATGGGGCCCGAGTTTCCTTTCGATACACCATCAAATATTAACTTGATGAACCCCTCTAGGGGAGATGTAAAGTGTTGCAAGGAATCCATAGGAATCACTATAGGTTTCTAGGAATTCAGGGAAATCATTTATGGAGAGAGATTTAGGAGGTGGAGGATCCTCGCCTCATGAGGAGGATCTTGCCAGTCATCTGGCTACCATTTCTCTGCCAGGATTGTTTCCCAAATATTCTGAGTAACCCCCATCCAAAATTATTCCTGAGATTGTTGTTTTATCTTAAAAATCCTTTGGTTTCTCTCCTTCCATATAACCCAGAGTAGAAATCCCAAAGCCAATCCCCAGTCCCAATTAAGGAAAAGAATAGTTAATTTTGGTTATGAATAAATACATACACACGCACACACACACACACACACACATATATCTGTGTGTGTGTGTGTGTGTGTGTATAAATGAAATGGAAAATTTCAGAGAAAAAACCCTCTAATGCAGTTTTTCAATCAAAAAAAAGTTATAGACAGATAATTCTCCTTCCCTCCCTCCCTACAGATAGAAATCTCAGTGGGAAAAGAAAGTGAGAAGAAAGGAGTAAAAGGGAAGGGAAAAAATCTTCTAGATCTGGACGATAAACCAGTGGAATCCCTGAGTGTAATTAAGATTATAATTTAAAACTGGACTAGGGGCCTTGATGTCTGAAAATTCAAAATTGAAAATTGCTATATACATGTTGTTCTGAGGGTGAAAGAGCACAGGGGGAGGTTGGACGTAATCGCCAACCTGAAGGCTAGGTGGTGCAATATTTTCTGCTGAAATTTCAAGCTTAGAAAGAGGAAGATAAGTGAAATTCTAGAGAATTTTTTATGTTTATTTTTGTAGAAGACTAGATAAAAATATTTACAATGTATAATATTTACTGTACTAAGAAAATTAGCGAAGAATTTCCACTGTGTATTATTTTAAAAATATTAATGATGGTTTCTGTATATATGTATTTTATTATGTGTTAAATACTGGTTAGGATGCCACAGTGAAAATGTGTTATGAAATGGCTAATATTTACAAATAATCAAATGTCATAGTGAGGTCGGGTACAAATTAGTCTCATAGAGGTATTCTTTATATGCTGAAGTTTTCCAAGAAAAAGTAGTGGAGCCTCTTGGTAAGGAGGAATATTCACCAGAAAACGAGTTCCCAGAGATCAATGGGTAAGTCCTAAACACAGGAAGGTAATAGAGTAAGTTTTGTGGCATGATAATATCTACAATGATGAAATTCCTCGGAAAGAGCCATTGGAACATAGTGGTGACATAATTTTATTTGATAACAAACATAGCTAGGGTAAATAAAATAAAGTAAGGGTAGAAAGAAATGAAACAAAGAGGAAATTCACAGTTTACCTCCAGACAACGATATAGAAACCGTATATGAATTTGAGTCTCATAGATAACATACCAAAGACAAGTTAACCATTAAAATAACCAAATGTGTACCACAACGATATTTTCTCTATTAGCCATAAGGAAATAATACTGAACAAAAGAACAATCAGAAACTATATATGACCAAACATGCCATGTCTTACATCTTTACAATAAGCTGAAAAACGAAATCTAGAGAAAACCCATGTACATATTTAAGGATTTTTTTTATGAATATAATAATTAAGTAACATTAACAAAAAATGTACAAACTTGAAGAACAAGTCAAGAAACCTTGTAGCTGAAAGTTCGTTGTATGAATTAAGCATTAACTATATACGTATCATAACAAAAAATACAATGTCTACCCAAAACCTAAAGAGAAGACACCAAAATCAAATAAAGATGGGGCATGGTGACCTCTAATAAAATACATTAAATATTAAGATAAATTACACCTACAATATGATGAGATTGGTAGACATGGGAACACAAAGCCTAAAACCTAGAAATAATATATTCATGCATGTAAAGGGTAGCTGGTATTGACATGGAATACGAGGAGACCAGAAGTTAGAAGTAAACCAAGTATCGTGGCACAAATCCATTTTTCAAGCGAGGGAATTAAAGTAACTCTACCTATACATTTACAAAATGAGAACATGAATAACCTTGAAATGATGGAGAACTAAACAAAAGGGAATGTAAATCAGAGGAGGTAAAAATATTAGCTTACTTGTAAAGTTCGAAGGAAGGCCGACTCAACATCGACTGCCAAGAGGCAAGAGGCAAACGCCATATGAGAATCCAATTAAACAGAAAAAGAGGACAACAACCCAAAAATGAAACAAAAGCTTTATTAACCTGTAGCAAGTTGAAGTAGGTAAAATACATCTAAGAACTAAAGCCTTGTGTGACAATACAAGAAAACACCAATCCATAACCTGTTAAAAAGAACAGTAATGACTAGTAAACCCTACTAAGTGCATTATTCACAGAAACAACAACCGTAAAGAAACATTTCAAGATCTTACTTGAAGAGGGTTTCCCCGAGGGTTTTAGGGTTTCAAAACTGATGCCACGAACACCAAGGGAACAAATGAGAAAAAATTCCACTGGGAAGAGTTGGATGGTTACAAAAAACAATAGAAACCAAGCAGGATCATTGGATGGACAACTTAGGAGATCAACAGAGGAGGGCGCGCGAGGTGCCATGTCTAGGGTTGGGAGGAAATTGAGGGCATCCAGTTAGATATGACGCAAGTGGAAACTAGTTGTCGCTAAAATCTGCAGAGAAATTGAATATACCATGCTAATGTCCAAAATAATCAAACTGATAATGTATACACCCTTAGTTTTATAACCTTCAGACTAAGTCCTTAGCATATAATCCAAACTATATGAACCTGTGTTATAATTATGTTAAATTGATAACATATTTTAATATGTTGGCCCCAAGTTTCTACATGTAAGGTAAAATAAAATAAAAAATGATTGATGTTATTATAGACTTCATGTTGGTACATGTTAGAAGGAGACTCGGGACTAGTGTGACTATAATACATTGCGTAAAGTGCTTCTTATTTTTTTTATGGATCAAGATATTTTTTTCTCTAATCCAATAAGGTAAGTCAAATAATAATAAATATAATAATATTATAAAAAGTAATTATAAAAAGAATAATTTTATTCACTTTCATTTATTTTAGTATAATTTTGTTTTTATTAATGAAATTATAAAAAAATAATTTAAAATTTATATATATATATATATCAAATTAAAATAAATTTAACAAATAATAATTCATATTCATAATTTTGTATTTTATATTTAAATTAATTTACTAAATATATTACTAAAATATATATATTTTTTATATAAAAATATAAATGAATAAAAATTATTAAAATAGTTATAAATTCAGATCCATTCTATCATATAGTTTAAAATAATAATAATTCATATTACTAAAAGTAATATTTTAAAAATTTATATTATAATATTTTTTTTCTAAATTATAAAACATGTCAAATAAAAAACGGGAGCTATATATATAACAATATGTATTATCATGTATTATTAGTATTTTAATATAATATATATATATATATATATATATATATATATATATATATATATATATATATATATAATTTTTTATTTTTAACTTTAGAACTATTAAGTGGAGAAATTAAATAACTCGTTTAAGATAAACTTGATTTTTTAGTATAAATTTTGAAAAAAAATCTTTTCAGAAATTTGATTCATCCTCACATAAATTAGATTAAGATAAATTTATCATGATCATTAATAATATTATTTATATAAATTTCAAATCTATATATAAAAAATTCTTATTTTTTTTAAACATAATAATACATATAATTATGTAAATATAAGTTAGATCTTAGAATTATACAGCATCGGATCCAAAGTGGATTACCCAACCATGTTATTTGTTTTCTCTAACAGTGTCCGATGAAGTCCAGCACAATTCAACCACATGGGAAGATTCATCAGTTGTCAACACTGCTCTCAATGATGAAGTGTTGTCAACACAACTCACCCTTTCTATTCCCTTGCACAATTTGAGAACATTCAATATTCATTGGATCCCAACCTCTATAATCTTATTCAGTCAGTTTGCAACAGCCAATGCGGATAAAGTTTTCAGATGTCGCATTGTGACAAAGATTATCTCAATATGAAAATCAACCATGGTAAACCACAATTAACCATGTTTATTTTAGGGCTTATAATATATATATGAGGGTGTGTATACCTTGGTTTTATAATATTAATATATTGGGCTTAATATTATTCCTTTGGGTTTATAATCCCTTAGGATCTTAGCATTAACCCCTTCGTTTTATAATATAAATCCATTGGGATTTTATTATTAAGCCCTTTGGTTTATAATCTCAATTCATTGGGTATATTAATCTAAGAGTTCATATTCCTAGACAAAGATTGTCTTAATATGGAAATAAACCATGGTAAACTCTTGTCAACAATGGTAAAGTGTTGTGAGTTGTCTTCAACCATGTTATAATGTCACATTTTTCTAAAATTATATCCAACATTGCATTATGAAAATCATTGACTCTAATATCCCAAAATTGGGATTGCTTGCAAGGCATGCCTGGAAAACGCCTTTTTCAGGAATGGCTGCTACAGAATATGAAATCAACCCTTGGATCCCTTAGATCTAATAATATAAGACCCAAATCCAAGAGGGGAATAGAAACAAATCTTACTAGGTGTGTTAAACAGATCTCGCACACCTAGTACAGCTGGAAAATACCCAAAAGTGGGACTGCAACAATGTATGAATAATACAGCAAGGAAATAACACAGTTCACTTATAGAAATGGCAAGAGGCCAATAAAATGTTCTTCAATAGTATTTATAGCAGCAAGATAATTGTATAATGAAGCCCATGAAATACATAGCTGGAAACACAAGACATAAACAAAAGAAATTCCCTCAAAAGAGGTGATGCAACCACGTGAATGGACTGAAACTTCCTTGACAACATTATTTTATTAGGGTACAAACTGATGTGGATTACATGTCAGATCTAGAATAGATCTGTGCATAAAATTTCAGATCCATGCACTAGAAAGGCTCCTCTTTCATATCCCCTTGGGGTATTGAGCATTACACCGAGGATAAGCAGTAGATTTGAGATCTAAGAAAGCAGATCTGCAGAAATATTCAAAAATTTTGAAGTATGCAGATCAGATGTAAAATATAGAATGTGTAGATTTCCTCCAATGGACCTCAAAGTGAAAGGCAGATCCTCAACATTTAGAAACCAAATCTCCAAATAGTGCACCCAAACTCCCTGCAATAACTCCTACAAGAATAGCACAGATCTAGAATAGAAATTGCACTCTCGGGTATAGATATCAGCTGGACACATGCCAAGATAAATAAATGAAGCTCAATCACTTCAATACACTTCCTCCAATAGAGCAGAGGACTCCTCCACTGAAATATCTTAGATATGAATAAATCTAATCACCACTTGCTGCAACTTGCAAGGACAACAAAACCCTCAACATGATCTTAGTCGTAATTGAACGGATAAGCTTGGCCTTCAAGCGAGATAGTGGAATATGCAATACAAAATCTCCCAAGAGCTACCCAATGGGAAGAGGAGGAACTCCTAAACAGGAAATTCCAATGCTAAACAACATTTGCAATCTAAGCTAAACAACCAAAGAAAGCTATATGGTCTAAGAAGACAATATATCAAAAGATCAGATCATGAAAAAACCCCTCATGCTTCCTTCCCCTTCCTTTTATAAGATGAGAGTGTGCAAAACCCTAAACCACCTTCAATGGACTCATCCCTTTCACACAAGAGATCTTCAACTAGAATTATGTTGTGCCTTATTGATGAGCACTCCTCCAATACAATGTTGTAGATTTAGTCAAGGTTGACCCAGTCAAGATGATTAGCCCCTTTCACACCTAAGGGTACTTATTTACACAGCCAAGATTTATCCTTTTTCATATTTGGCATGGATTTATTCTTCATTAGGAGTTTGATTAACCTCCTTTGCACATTTATTCATCTAACTAGATTTTTTAAAGAAAAAATAATATCCCTATTAGCTGCATGCTAATTTAGGAATATTACAGTCTTCCCCTCCCAAATGTTGCTTGTTCTCAAGAAACTACAAGGGTACTGCAAAATCTCCCCTCCTACTCTTGTGGCCTCCTCATTAAATAGTCTCCACCATTGCTTTAGATTTTCTGCAATAATTCTATCTCCCAATGGCTCCTCCCAAGTGTGCAAGTGGGCCTTTGGTGGATAAAAAAAATGGCTCTCATCATGAAAGAAAGGAAGGTATATATGAAAACCTCCTTGCTGATGAATGGCCTCCTCAAGGTAGAAGTGATGGAAATAATGGCGAATTTCATCATCAATGAAGGACTCCCACCTCCATGCTATCATCCAAATGAAATGAATCACCTCCCAGCTTGGTAATTCATTGTATAGCTCCTCCCAATGGCTCATGAGAGGCATGCCCCAAGTGTTCCAATCAATCATATGGTCCACCTCATAAAGAAACAAGTGATCTACTATAGTGGCCATATAGTTTCCCATGCTCCCCTTAGAACATGTAGTGCAAAGAATGTAGGAAATTTCTTTTCCCAAGGACACATCCAAAAAATGTGTCTCTCCTCCAACCACGTTCCCATCAAAGATAAGAACATCTTCAGCATATGGGATCATAATTAAGGTCATGCTAGCTGCCATATGCAATAAAGGAGAAGGACAATGGTCCCTCATGTGCAACTAGTGCAATTTTACTCCTAACTGCCATATAATATGATATGACAAGTGTTTTCCCCAACACTTGTTTGCTGCCCCATCCTTATTGCATGCTTGGAGAAGGTGGATGATGGTTGGTGTTAATGAATCACACCATGAAAAGTACATCATCTCTCCAAGATCTCCCAAGGAATGACCAACATTACCATTTTCATGGCCCCAAGTGGCTCATGAAGCCCATACGAAAGAGAGCCCCCTCTTGGAGCAAAGCCCTGCATATGAGTGTTAAGAAAATACAATCATATAGTAGGTACATCATGATGTTTAAAAATACAAGTATCACTATACACTTGATTCAAATCAGTGAGGTAACTCATGGATGAGCTCCCTCTCACACCCAATGAATAAGGAGGTAATGATGATAACTCTTCCCAAGAGCTATGTTCCTCCTCAACAAGCAAATGACCTACACACTTCTTCATATGAGAGTGCATCTCCTCTTCGATGTTCTACCACATGAATCCATCTAGGATAGAATGATATGCTCTAATGAAACTAGTGGGTTTTGAAAGCAGGATCTCATAGGCTGCATTAAGTAGTTTCTCCTTAAGCTTGGAGTCTCTAGCCAAATAGATCTGATCTTGGGAATAAATGACTCTCTAAACTACTTTATACCTCCCATACATCACTTGCCCATCAAGAACCTTACATGTGAAATGGTCCTTGGAGTATTCCATCAAGAGTTGGGAATCCCAATAAGGATTTAGGCTCCCCAACAATGACAACACTGTAGAAATCTGAAATGCAGCCCCTCTCATAGTATGGCTCTCCTCTTTGACATGCTTGATGTCAAAGTCACATGTTGGAGTACTGTCAACTTCATTTTGCTGCCTCCTTTGGATTTGATCTTGCTTAAGACAAGATTGAACTAGATGGAAGTCAACCTCCCCTTGGAAAGTCCTTGTCTTCCAAAACTTCCTCAATGTGGCCCATGCATGCAAGAGTGTTGATATCCTCTTGTCATGTTCAGAAATCTCTTTTGTGAATGAAAATATCACTGGCTGCCCCAAAGATATGGAGTTTCCATATGACATCATGTCCATTGCATCATAGACTTCTGAATTCTCCTTTTTCAGCGCAAATAACTGAGTGGGAGATAGCAATGTCCAATTCAAAAAATTGCTTATCTCTCTTTCGAATCCATGCAAGATTATTTGAATTGTGCTAGTTTCTCCCAAAGCTCCTTCCTTAGCCAAGTATGTATATGCTACCCATAGTTGAGAGAACACTTTAGTTTTCCTCCCATCAGGAGGTCTCTCCGGTCGAATGCCTCCATGTAAAGAGACATCAAGGCATAGAGCAGGATGTGTATGTGTGTGGACAGATTTGTCCTTTCCTTTATTACATAAATCCTCTTTCCTTCATTGTTCATCAAACTTCTGAAACAGAGAGGGGTATATGCTCCTCATCATGTGATTCTTGTCCTCCTCTTTTCCTTCTTCTATCTTCAAGATCTCACCATTTGATGATGATGGCACATGCTGCACATGGATTGTGCCACAATCTCCATATGTGAGATTCTTTGGAACTCCTTACAAGAGTGTAAGAGTTTCTCTCCTTGGAGCAAGTGCTCCATCTTCCTTTTCATGAGGTCCTAGATGTGCCCTTGTTATGACTGCGTTATCATCTCCAACCTTCTCTTCCATAGTTGAAAATGCCTCATTATCAATAAGAGACCTCAGATCTTGGTCTTCTTTTGAAGGAAGAATCTCCATTTCTTCCTCTTGAAAAGAAATATCTTCATGCAATTGGGACTTTACCCTTGGAAAAACATCATACAAGTTTCCATCCCCTTTAATGGGTTTTTGAAATGGAGCTGAATTTAAGGAGCCTTCCAATCCATGCAAAAGTTTTGTTTGATTTGGTTTGATAGACTCCATAGAAGGTGTTTCATAAGATCCTTCATCAAACCTTTCCACCACTCTTTTAATTAAACTTGCATAGGTATATGTATTTTCATTCTTTAAGGAAAAATACTCAAACAACCACCAAGCATAAGACTTACCCTCAAGATGCAGCGCTACTACTTTAATGGCTTCCTTTTCTGAAACTTGATGTTGTTGCACATAGATGTCTAGCTCCTTCACCCAACCCCTAGCTAGCCATTTAGATGATCCATCAAAACTAGATAAGAAGAATATGCTCACACGATGATGCTCGCTTCTTCCTTCCTCCTTGATCTTGCAAAACCCTTGGAAGTTCAAGTGATCTTTGAACTCCTTAGATTGAGCCTCATACTCCTACAAATAATCACCAAGAGTCTCCCTCTTTGGCACATCTCCTTTCTTCTTCCTCTTCTTCATGAAAAAGTGGCTAATAGAGCGTTGTAAATCTGATGATGTGGCTAAATGCTCACACCCATCATATGAAGTAGTGGGGCTTCCTTCATGTGCAAACCTTTTCAAAATATCTGCTTGTCTTTCATTCTTCATTCCCTGTATTTCTTCTTTTAGTTCATTCAAAGCTTGAGAAAGAGTTTTAGAGAACTCTTCTCTTTGCAAACTTCCAGTTAAAGGGATCTTACCCTTTTCTTTTTTGTCTTCAATGTAACCACATTTCTTCATTGGTCTTTTCTTTCCATGAAAATGCATATTGGCTCTTCAATAAGAAAAGCACACGCTGTGCCAAGATAGTTGCTCCGATACCATTGTAATATCCCAAAAATGGGAGTGCTAGCAAGGCATGCCTAAAAAACGCACTTTTCAGGAATGGTTGCTACAGAATATGAAATCATCCCTTGGATCCCTTAGATCTGATAATATAAGACCCAAATCCAAGAGGGGAACAGAAAGAAATCTTACTAAGTGGGTTAAACAGATCTCCCACTCCTAGTACAGCTGGAAAATACCCAAAAGTGGGACTACAATAATGTATGAATAATACAGCAAGGAAATAACGTAGTTAACTTATAGCAAGGGTAGGAGGCCACTAAAATTATCTTCAATAGTATTTATAGCAGTAATATAATTGTATAATGAGGCCCATGAAATACATAGTTGGAAATACAAGATATAAACAGAAGAAATTCCCTCAAAAGAGGTGTTGCAACCACATGAATGGACTGAAACTGCCTTGACAACGTTATTTTATTAGGCTGAAAACTGTTGTGGATTACATGTCAGATATAGAGCAGATATGTGCATAAAATGTCAGATCCATATCATATCCATGCACTAGAAAGGCTCCTCTTTCAGATCCCCTTGGGGTTTTGAGCATTACACCAAGGATAAGCAGTAGATCTGAGATCTAAGAAAGCGGATCTGTAGAAATATTTAGAAATTCTTAAGTATGCAGATCAGATCTGACATATATAATGTGTAGATCTCCTCTAATGGACCTCAAAGTGAAGGGCAGATCCCCAACACTCAGAAACCAACTCTCCAAATAGTGCACCCAAACTCCCTACAACAACTCCTACAAGAATAACACATATCTAGAATAGAAACTATGCTCTAGGGTATAGATATCAACTGGCCACATGCAAAGATCAAGAAATGAAGCTCAATCACTTAAATACACTTACTCTAATAGAGAAAGGACTCCTCCATTGGAATAGAGCATTGAAATGTATTAGATCTGAATAGATCTAATCTCCACTTGCTGCAGCTTATAAGGACAACCAAACCCTCTACAAGATCTGAGTTGTAATTGAAAGGAGAAGCTTGGCCTTCAAGCTAGATAG
This sequence comes from Pinus albicaulis, assembly GCA_034641835.2. Classification (NCBI taxonomy): domain Eukaryota; kingdom Viridiplantae; phylum Streptophyta; class Pinopsida; order Pinales; family Pinaceae; genus Pinus; species Pinus albicaulis. The sequence continues at coordinate 710,520,521 of CM076576.1, read as the reverse complement.
TGGACTATGCAATACAAACTCTCCCAAGAGCTACTCAATGGGAAGAGTAGGAACTCCTAAACAGGAAATTCCAATGCTAAACAACATTTGCAATCTAGGCTAAACAACCAAAGAAAGCTATATGGTCTAAACAGAAAATATATCAAAAGATCAAATCATGAACAACCCCCTCATGCTGCCTTCCCCTTCCTCTTATAACATGAGAGTGCGAAAAACCCTAAACCACCTTCAATGGAATCATCCTTTTCACACAAGAGATCTTCAACTAGAATTATGTTGTGCCTTATTGATTAGCACTCCAATACAGTGCTGTAAATTTGGTCAAGGTTGACCCAGTCAAGATGATTAGCCCCTTTCACACCTAAGGGTGCTTATTTACAAAGCCAAGATTTATCCTTTTTCATATTTTGCACTGATTTATTCTTCATTAGGAGTTTGATTAACCTCCTTTGCACATTTATTCATCTAACTAGAATTTTTAAAGAAAAAATATTATGCCTATTAGCTACATGCTAATTTAGGAATATTACATTGTCCCAAAGATAATCAATCTATTAATGATTGTTGCAATGTTACATTAGAAAATTAGGATATAATATTAGGTTTCTAATATTGTGTTTATTATTAGGTTTATAATTTTATAGTTTAATATCGGGATTATAATATTAGGGTTTTTAATATTGGGTTTAATATTAATCCTTGGGTTTTTTAATGTCTTGGGCTTATAATATTAATAATCCCTTGTACAATATTAATTCGAAAGGTTCATAGTATTCATCTTTTGAGTTTATAGTTTTAATCCATTTTGATTTATTAATCCATATGGTTTATATATAAAGTTAAAATGTGTTTTAGTTTCATATATGATTTATATATCATTAATATTATCCACATACTATATATATATATATAATTGACCATAACATAGTGGTAAGAGATAAATAAGTACTATTAATAATACGTAATTGCTATTATTATGTTATATATTAATTATATTATAATTTCATATATATTTGCTATAATTTATATAGTTATTAAAAATAATATATAATTAGTTTTAATTAATAAAATATACTTAATAATTATTGTGGTTGATATAAGCTTAACTATCTGTATCAACCAAGTTGATATATATGATTGTACATGTATTTCATATATGCGTGCTATTATAAATATAAGTTGAATCTTAGAATTAGACACCATCTAATGCAAAGAGGATTACCCGACCATGCTGTTTGTTTCTGTTTGGTTTTTCTAACGGATTCCAATGAAGTCCAGCACGATTCACCCACATGGGTACATTCGTCAACTGTCAACACTGCTCTCAACGATGAAGTGCAGTCAACACGACTCACGCTTTCTATTCTCTTGCATGATCTCATAACATTCAGTGTTCCTCGGATCCCAAGCTCTATAATCTCATTCAGTCACTTTGCAACAACCAATGCGGATTAAGTTTTCAGACATGGACGACGAAGATGACCCACCACATTATTTTTTTGAGTGTTTGATATTTTACTTGTTTAATGTGTCAGAGTTATAACCAGCCGTATCATGTTGAACACTCACAAATAAACAGTACACTAGAAATAAATCTCGATCTGTTTGCTACATTACATGATATGTTGTTTGAAGGAATATTTTTTATGATTATTGTCTTATTGGTCTTGTTTCGAAGAAAAATTACATATTGTTTTGATATTTATTTTTATTTTTTTGGAAAAATATTAATTTTATTTAAGTATAAAATTATTTATATTTGGTAGGCATGTCAAAAAAATGACTCATATGGTTTTGATATTTTTTTTTGAAAAAAATTCAATTTTATTTAGCATCAATCCATACAAAGAGTTTCAAAATATATATTCTAGAATGCAAAAGTCAATCATCCATTCAAAATTATTTAAACTTTCCACAATAGACTAAATATAGTCCATATACATGTCAATATAGATATATATGATGTAAAATAAATTTTCATATATGTTCAAAAAGTATTGTTTTAATTTATTTTTTCAGTCTTCATTTGGCTCAATAAAAGAACAATGATAAAACTCATAAAATTGGTCATTACGTTGCTCTCCAATCAACCATGGCCTCAACCATAGCCCATAACTCAAGTGTAGGGTTTCTTTAACAATCAATTGGTCATTACGCTGCTCTCCAATCAACCAGGCCTCAACCATAGCCCATAACTCAAGTGTAGGGTTTCTTTAAAAAGATTGTTAGCGTCTGTACTGAACTCCTTGTAAATATGAGAAATAATGAAGTGATTAAAGACATCTTTTTATCTAATAACTTAGCTAAATAAATAAATTAGAGCTATATGGTGACATAAGTAAAGTTCTTTAACATAGTTGAGAATGAGTAATGAATTGTTGAATATATGTATTTGTTAAACTCTTTTTTGTATGGAAAACTTTAGTAGTAAATTGAAGGCCTTTAATTATGCATAGTTATAAGATCCAACTCCAGCCATCATTTTGATAGTAAATGAATGACTTTCAAATATGAATAACTTGGTTGACCCCTCCACATATATCCCTATTTTTGTTGACTTAGTTTATCTGTCTTCCACGCGTATCCTTGAAGAACCTGAATTACCTGAATTTTATTAGCAATCAATACCAAGTACCTTTTAGGAGTATATTATCCAGTTAGATCATGAGACAATACTAATTCATCATAATCTTGGGATATTTTTACATGTATTCTTTTTAAGAAATTTGTTCTATTTTCCATAAAATGTTTAAAAAAAGTCGACCTCAAAAGTCAACCAACCTTGTCCCAAAATTTTCCATAGATCTACAAAATGATTTTAAATTATACTTCTTAAATCATTAAAACAGCTTAGGATCAAAGTGATATTTCACCCAAAAGTCCAATTCAACTCTTAATCTAGTCCCATTACCAACTTGCCAAACCAAACCTTCTTCTATACCAAAAAAAAATAAAGTAACCACTTTCCAAAATAATTAAAAAAGCTAATGTTAAGGTATATGTACTTCTTTATTAACCACTTTAATGCCCAGAGAATTTGTTTTGATATAACTTTGATATCCTAGAACACGAGCCACCCAACTTAATATAATAACATGATATCTATATTATTTTTTAAAAATTAAAAATATAAACCTAGCTAAATATGTTTTTTTTATTGGTTTTATATTTTTTATTTATTTAATTTGTTTAAAAGTTAATATTTAAATTGAAAACTTTTTATAATTAAAATATTTTTTAAAATTAAATTGATTTATATTTTCAAAAATATAATTTAAATATAATATAAGCTTAATAAAAAAATTAAAATTTAGGGGAAAACCAAAAATAAAAGACATCAGAAGTGGTAGAGCATCTCATAAGATTGCCATGAATGTGTACACAGGTCTCGAGAGACGTGAAAAGAGCTGCAGCCTGAGATGGACGAATTACTTACGACCAGGGTTGAATTTGAAAACGAATAGCATAAACTACGTAGGTGGTCTCAAATTGCAGCCCGTTTGCCTGGACGTACAGATAATGAGATCAAGAACTATTGGAATTTTCGCATTGCCCCTTGCCAATAACGATCTCGGGTGTACGATCACCACTCTAGCTCTTGTTGAGATCAACTAGTCATTGAAAGGGACAATTGAAATGGATAGACATATCATTTACGAAAATAACAATGACCAGCTGGTTTTAGTAATGTTTATCGAGGAGCAGAATGGTCATGCCTTAGTAAATGCAATTTTTTCAACACTGTCACTCTATATTTCTGTCCCTTTTTGCTGTTTTCACTATTATTTATGGACTACTCTGTATTTCCGGGATATAGTTTTTTTTTCAGCCTGAAAAATACTATTGTTTATATAATGTACCAGTACAAAACTTTGTTGTATGTAAATAAAAACCTTACATCATTCTTCTTGTTACTGTGTCTTCATATTATTGATTTTACTTTCAGAATTATGATTCTATCGGAAATATAGACCCTCAGGCCCCATTACAATTTGTCTTCATGCACTGATAAAACATCATTTTCATAACATATAGAAGAAAGATCCTCTAAAATTGAGAGAAACAGAGAGATCTCGACTGCCCTGTGTCATAGCACCTTCCCATATCCAAAATAACAGTAATATATACCTGAAAAGACTTTGTCCAGCTTACCACATACCTGTAAGAAGAGAAAAAAAGGCAGGAAGGCCTGTACACCCAAGGTATTGATTTATGGAAAGAAAAAAAACAAAAACCGGGACGTATCACTCTGTATTCACAATAATAAAAGTTTACCAACAACCCCTTCACCATTTGCATTAACGAGCTCGTAGTACATCTCCCCTTCATTATTCTTTTCTCTGTATATATGTGAAAAGGTGATGGACGAAATTTTTTTCTTCAGAGTGTGAATCCTTTCGAACTAGTATGACAGATGGTCGATCAAAACTTTTGAGTCTCCAAAGACCAGATTTTATCCAAATAAAGTTGACATGCAAACCAAAGAAGACCCCATAAGACCAGGCACTCAACTTTCATATTAATGCCAAATCCCCCTTCCAATATATCTTATATCTTATAATGGCCTGTAGGGAAGATTAGAAGCCAAGCCCCACAAACACAAGTGGAAAATTGTGAAGCACCATCGAAATATCCATGTATCTCATGTGGTCGATTCCTCCTTGATAAGTCTCCCGGAGGCTTCTGAATAATTTTTAAACCCTCCCAGCGATAATTATGCTGTCCATGGTAGCTAATTTTTTTTCCCTGATAGTAAATTTTTTATGTATCTTTTTTACTATGTCCTGAAAATATTTCTGATTTTAATATTCGGTTATGTGTTGTGAACCATGCTGAAATATACATAACATAAGACCAATATAAATTGAACCTTTCTTTCTCTAATAAAACTCAGCGAATTTTTTTTTTACTGAAAAAGAAAATTCGCTTTCCCACCACAATTTTATGGGCCAACATTCATCAGTACCTTAAAATCCTGTCTCGAGATAAGGACGATTACAAAGATATTTCAAATTTGAGATATGATAAAGTAAAATTAGGCGCAACTTCCGACTTTAATGTTGCTCGGCAGAAGATGTATGAGTAGTGGTGGTTGGTGATCGACAGGATTGCTCAACAATTGCCAACGAGGAAGCCAACGCAACAATGTAAAGGTGAAGCAGACATACCGCGACTTCTTCTGTTATAGAAAATCAATCAATGCAGTGCATTCAGACTTTGGTTTACTTATGCTTTCTATTTTGCTTTCACGTTTTTTAACTCGGTATTTTAATATGATTGTATACAAAGCAGAGTGTGAATATTCATGACAGTCGAGATAACCAGAGACATTGGTAATTGATCTCATTCACCTGGTGTATATTTTAATATATAATATTAATAATATTTCAAGTAAATATTTTTAGATTAGAATTATTTCTAGTGTAATTGTTTGTTTTTGGAGGCAAAAAATGATGCGAAATTTTGATTTGTGTTATTTAAACTTGTTTTTTTACTTTATATGAATTCAGCACCCTCAAAAATTCTTAGAACACTTGGATTGTGTAAAAATTATTAATCAAACTTGTAATTTTAATAAATTCTTGTTATATTTTAGAGAAATTATACCAAAAAAATCTACTAGAAAAACATCCAAAAATTCAGAGTAAAAACAGCTTTTTTCAAATTTATTACTATTATTAAACATTAGTTTATTATTATAATAATTTTATATTTAAAAAAATAAAACAAAAATCAATATTAAATTATTAATTATTTAATATAAATTAGTGTAACTCGGTTCAATTTAAATGTTTTTTAATGTTTATTTCGAAATGAATTAAATTTGTATTTTTTTAAATGTATAAATAAATAAGATATTTTAAATAAATTTAAAAATATTTGAATCATACATATTACGTAAGTTTTATACCACATAAACTTGTAATTCTGATACATTTCAATAAATATTTGAATTAAATTAACAAAAAGTATATATAATTAAAAAAATTAATGTCAAATCAATATACTTTAAACACATTACATCATTTATAAACATAGTCACAAAAATAATAATGACTACATCAAACCATCCGGTTAATAAAATATAATTAAAAAAAAAAATTAATTTAAAATTAAATAAAATATATAATAATATTTTATTAAACTATATAATAAAACACAAATATTTGTATTTATTAATTTAAAAATAAATAAAATAAATATTTGTTAAACTTGCAATAAATTCATAAATGTGTCGTGCATTTACAGGGATAACATGGATACATGTTTTGCTTGGCAAAGGATAAATGTCTCCAAGGGACATTGTAGTACAACCGTTTTGTTTGTGAATGGTTTTAGTTGCTGAACTACTTTTAGCAAGGACAAAATATTATATTCTATTTATAAAACAATTATGGATTGTAACGAAATTTGTGAATAAATATATCGAAGGATGAGCTGAGGAGTTAGGATGGAATGAAAATAAAAAATAAAAATAAAAACTTTTTCAAAACCATTTCTAAAAATCTTTAGCAGAAAAACTAAATGATTTTGTTATAGATTGCAGATAAAGATCTAATAAAACACAGAGAGTTGAGAAACAACATTGGAGATGGGTAATGAACGAACAACATCAGATAAAAGTGAGCTTTAAAGCCTATGATATAGGGATTAGCAGAACCTAGAAAAAGCGAGACGTAGTTAAGGAAAGTCTATTGCTAAAGTAGGAAATAATGCCTTAACCGAGACAACATAACATAGGTTGTTGAATCTGGGAGAAGTGTTGATCTCAGCATGGGGGAGGACTTAGGCGATAGTCCGTGGTTTGATGGAAAATCATTCCTTCCAAGTTATTTCGGTTAAGCTGATTTGCCAATATTTAATTCATGATAAATGTGTTATTGTCGTATTTTCTATATCATTTATATGCACTTAGAATTAAATATTATATCATATTTTGCTATAATATGTTATAGTATAAATGGTGTGATGATCTTAATATTTATCAAAAATTTTCTTGTGAAATGAAAATTGAATTTAGTAACCAATAAATTTGTTATTCTCGTATTTTCCATATCATTCATATGCACTTAGAATTAAAGATTATATCAAATTTTTTTATGTTATAGTATAAATGGTGTGATGATCTTAATATTCATCAAAAATTTTGTTGTGAAATGAAAATTGAAGGACTTGCTTGAGTTAGGATGGTAGATGTCCCTTGTTGAAAAATTAAACATCTAATGAGAATTCCATATGGAGAAGACTATGATAGGGATATGTCAGATGTATGAATTTATAAGTCTTGCAGGAATTAAAATTTACAGATGCATCCGCTGGTATTCAAACACTGTTTTATTGCTATAATTGTAAGTCAATATGTAGTTGAAAATAAATTACCTTTGATAATTTAACTAATATTTGAATTTTGACCCAATAATAAGGAAAATATCATGAATATACAACTTGTTAACTCATATTAAAAGGCTCAAAGGCTTGGGGAGGACCTTCGCTCAATTAAGATCTACGTGTAAATAGGGCCATAGTTGGCGTAGTATTCACACATAAGTATTGTTATAGTAAGTAGATATACTATGAAGTTGGAAATTATGTTAGAGTTCCTAAATGAGTTATAATGGACCTGGAACCAAGTGCGTTAATTTCATGATGGCACATACTATTTGGGATTCTAGGTTCAGGAATACCCAGAGCGCTGCTACCGACCTTTTTTGATAGATAAAGGAACAAATGTCCTCTTGAAGGAAAAACTGTTCTCAGGTATTTTCATTATTGGTAGGATTTGGAACTAATGTTAGTCCACATCCAAACATTGGTTTTTGTAGGTTGACATACAAAGGCCTATGTAATAACCATAATGGTTGAACTTCTGTATACTGTGAGTGGTATTTTAAGAAAGAATTAGTAATGCAGATCAAATATGTAAAAAGGGAAAACCCAATACTAAGTATAGGAATTGAGTGTCACCATGTCCATTCAAACAAAAAAACTTTGACTAGGTTAATCGAATGACATCATGTCGAAATAAGATGGACAACGCTGACAAAACACAATATACCAGTACTGACTGCATAAATTCCACAAATACATTATATGTAGCATAAATCACACATAAGCTAGCAGTCGCATGACTCCTTTGCATCATCAAAAAAATATACCGCCCATAAATAGACTAATATAATCAAACATTTTGTGTATCTGCATAAATTACATACAGTACAATATCTAGAAACAAAACAGAGGAGAATACGTTCACCCAAAACATTACACATCATAAGGTTCCATGGGAATTTGTTATCTCAACCCAATGTAACTATGATAAATATATTCACATATCACTGGAGGAATACACCACAGAAAATGTGCAAGATAAGTTGAAGTCCGCCATAAAAATATACATATGAATACTAATGTAGCAATATTATAGGTACACGAAGATAAGCATAGAATTATAAACTTGGTTTGTGTATTAATAAGAATGAAAATATTTGAGAGATTCCTAGATGAAAGGTATGCAGGAAACATGTAAGGAAAATGATGGTACAACAATGGTTCGCCTCCAACATGGCCTGACCATTTCCAATTAACTAATCATAACCAAAATTATTACAATCGGGATTCACACATGGTATTTTAAACCCTCGACATAGCAATGTAAGAGAATCAGTAACCCCAATTAGAGGGAAACCCCGAGAAATAAGTTAACCATAGATAGTCTCCCAAAAGTATACAACCATTGAGAGGAGGAGAGTGCCCATGAACCGACCTATAGGGCCAAGAAGTGAGTGAAACTTCCTAGAAACGAAATTAAATGTATAATTGGTAAGAAAGGTACCCTTTCCATATGTACCTACATAAGAACGAGAGTAAGCTATGAGGGTTTAATGGTAACCAGGAAACAATATGAGAAATATGAAGAAAAGAAAAATCAAGGTGGAACCATAACAATTACTTGCACTTAGCCTGGGAAAACGTTGAACATTCCACACTGAACCTAGGTCAACAAATGTAAGGGTGGATAGTGTTAGAAAGTATAAAACCCCAAAATAATTACAAAAGTGGGAGAGTATGAGTTTACCATGTCATGAAACCCTCAAGGGACTAGTCTTTTGAACGCCTTTGCTACACCCTCTCCATGGGAAAGAAAGCCCCAAATCAGAGTAACATTGGTAATGAAATGGATTGGAAAACCGAAGGAAAGAAGTTAAACCAAACATATAATACCATTTTTTGTTACTTGGGAGTTGGATAGTAGATAGGAGAAGAAATGGAGGTGTCAGGATTAGATGCGAGAATCCTAGAAGTTTTTCAAATCCCACAAATTATAACATAAACAAAAAAAGAAAGAAAAAATGTAATTAATCATCCTGAAATAAGTTCGGAGCTTACTTGTAGCTGAGATCACCATTCCCATAGGGGTCTTGGTGGTGGAACGGGCTCTTGAACTTGAATTTTTTTGACGTTCCTCCTATGAACAACAGAGGGCTTGCATATTGAAAAATATGTGAGAGAATAGATTGTGCCTGAAACAAAATAATAAATTATGCCTGAGAAAATCGCTGAGAGAGGAATGGTTGTAAGGGTTCTAACATCGCCATAAGAATGATGGTGAACCCATCTCCTAAAACTGAAACCATACTCAGAAAAAAAACCTTGAATTTGTAAGGGTAACCCTCACAGGGAGGAAGTTTTTGATGCCTAGAATAGGCATAGTAATGAAAACCTTCACACAGGTGGTGGCTTGATGGAGTAGCCATAAGGAAATTTCCTGGTCAATATAGGTAGAAAAAAAGTGTAAAAGTAGGATACATGCACCTGGCGCATGAAGAATATCTCGAGTTAGGGTTTGGGTTTTGTGTTAGGGTTTTCTGCACCAAATATGCGTTGTTGGATCCAAAAGCCTAGATCTGTACCCTTGAACACCTTTTGAGAATAGAGCATGTGTGACCATGTGAGGGTCAGGTAAGGAGTGATGGCATTGAGGTATTTTGTTGGAAGCAAACCCATTGATAAACACTACTGAGAATAAAATTCACATGGTGCCCATATGGCAATTAACAAGCGGTGTGATGAAAAATAAATGGGGTTGTCCATATATAAAGAGGTCGAAGGTAAGGTAAGTTAGAAGAGGCATAAAACCATGGTATAATTTCCTGTGATATGCGCTCAATATGATAATTATTAAGGCCTTAGGTGTGATAAAATTTAGGGCCATATTAATAATAATTTCCATATACACTATGCCTGCTACGGTATAAGTTAAATGGTAAAATGGGATTATATTGCCTAGTTGAGAGGTTGAGGCAAAATGGGTTAAGGGTATAAAATAAGGAAACAATTGAAGAATAATCCATACATGAAAAAGTAAGGAATAGTGTAATAGGGTCATAAGGGTTTGAATATGTGATGAATTAAGTAATATGTAGCATGTTCATTGGAAAATCCTTCCAACTCACAAAAGAGCAAGACTACATTCATCACTATGGATAGATTACAAGATTTTTTTTTTTTGGTGTAATAAAGGTATGTGAAAGAATTTTATGAGTAGACAAGGTGCATTGGTACTTGGAATGTCATTAGTTCTTTAGATGATGCATCACCAACTCCATTTAATGTGATGGGGTTGATTAGTTAAGAAATACTTTTTCTCTATATTTTATTAGTTATTTTTTGGACTATATATGTTATCAATGTGTATTTGCATATTTTTTTTCTTGATTCACTGGAGTGGGAGAGAGGAAAACCATAAAATTTTGGCGTGCCTAAATGCGTATCCTAAGTAAGTTCAATATTAGATAGTTGTTGGTGTTACTTGTTTTAGGATACATTTGTTTTTTTTTCTCCAATAAAGTGGTAGGATAGTACGTTTCAGTCATGTTTGTTAGAAGTTAATTATTCATTAAGGTATAATGGTGAGGCGAAGAGTGAAATCGAGAGGACATACACGATTAGAAAGAAAATTGTTAGACTATAAGTCCCTAAGAAATTAAAAAATATGATATCATCTTCCTATGAGTTATCATCCTTCTCCACTCATGATTTGCAAGTGAGATTTATATCTAGAGGTGGTCAAAATGCATGTATTATAAATTCATACCATGAGATGAATATAATTTTGAGAATTAATTAATTCTATTATATCAATTATTGACTAATGTTGTGCTCTCTGTATTTCATGACATGTTATCAAAGCATATTATGGTCTTAAGGGATTACTAAATACATGGTGGTGATCCATGAAACTAAGGGGATGATACCATGGAATTTTTCCATGGGAGGTTTGATATTGTAGTTTAATAATAGGTGTAGACTAAGGTGAAGATATTGCTAGACTTTGAAGTCAAATTCCTTGAAAGTTTTAGTCTAGTATTCAAATTTGAAGGCAATTTATCATTTTTAAATTAGAATGAAGTTTGAAAAAATCCTTCCATGGAGAATCCATCTAATAAGATAGAAAGATAATGGTGGGAGCTCTTCAAAATTTAAATAAAACATTTTTAGCAAGCTTCGAACATATCCTATAAAATTAATTATGTGTGTGTGTGTGTGTGTGTGTGTGTGTGTGTGTGTGTGTGTGTGTGTCTGTGTGTGTGTGTTATATTTAAATAACATTAAACAAAAAGAATATGTATATGCAATCTATTGTGAAATATTTTAAATAACATAAAACCAAAAGAAGATGTATATGCAATCTATTGTAAAAAGTTACCTTGAAACAATATTTTGTAATAAATTCTTGAGATATTCATAAAAATAGCTTGATATTTTTTCAAAGGAAAGGAATTAGCATATTGAAAGCTAACATTTTTTCAAGACTCATTCGATTGGGCTAACATTGTTTTGATTTAATGAAATTTTGATGTTGTTGTGAAATTGGAAAATTCTGAGGAATACCATGGAAGAATTATGGAAGTATTCTCAAATTATTTTGGCCCACCATTTTTCTAGTAAGAATTAAAAAAGTATAATAATTTTTTAATAAAAATTTGCTTGAATCATTTAATTATGCAAAGGAAACTTCATGAAATCTTGATCAGAGGCTCAGTGTTAAGCTAAAAAATGAAAGCTCTTAGAAATGATCCAAACCAAAACTACAACAAATAGCTCGTCGCCAAGAATCTGACACAATTCGTTTCATCAAAAACCGACTCCATATGAGGAACTTATGACCTATTTTTCGTTTTCCTAAACAACTAAAAAAAATTGCAGAAAAGGACATAATGATGAAATGGAAGCCCAGTCAGCATACAAGGTATATTCTAGGATTATTCTTCAGTTTTTCCCAATGACACTGTGACAAGTGTCACAACGAGATTAGCGAGTGAGCTTTAAAGGTGATTTTTTTTTTATAATTTCCCTAATGTTCAATGAGAACTTTTTTTAATGGTTGGAATGATCCAACCAGAGGTGGACACGTGGTGCAACAAAGGGCTGCCACGTGCCCCCCTGTGGTGGACCTTATCCAAAGTCCGAATTGAATATTCGCAATGGTGGAATTTATTTTATATACCAAAGTTGGTTTATTATATCAAAGTTTGAATTATTTGTATATACAATTTTTTTTAACTATGGTAAAGGGCATGTAATATTCGAGAAATTGTTTTTTATCAGATGCGCAGAGTTCGAGGTCAAACCCACAACCTCGCCGGCGCCAACTGTCCACTTTACTAGCATGCCATTGCCTTGGGACTTCACCATATAAGGTCCCAAATTATATTTGTTATCATATGCAATCACTATCGGGGGGTTTGGAGGGGGCCAACCCCCTCCCCATACGACCATTTTACTAAAACCACAGGTGGGCGGACGATTTTTAAGCGGATTTTAAGTGATAATTGTGGGATTAATTACCATAATTCGAGGCTTAAGATGTTAAACATTCCTTTATTTTAAACTGTGCTTATCCGCAGTTAATACAAGCTTATTTGCTCTTAATTGCAACTTAAAAATTAATTAAACCATGTATTATATAATGATGGGTCTGGCGGAGTCTGCTAGTTTCGGCAGAATCCCAATTTTAGTTTTGTCAATGGAGTAATCTCCAATTTTGGAGGAGAATTCTAGGGAAAAATTAAATGAAGCAGTTTTCGACAATTTTTTGACCAGTTTTGGCTCAGGAAGAGTCATTCCTAGAAGATTGGCATGTTCTAAACACATTGGAGGAGGTTTCAGGAGTAGTAGGTGAATGTAAATATAATTTTTTGCACATTTGAGCTAATATAGAGGTCGAATCCATGGAAGCTCGATCAAGGATATGTAGCCTAGGAAGGGTGAATTCCTTCATCAAAACATCATGTTAATGGATCAATTGTGATGCCTTGTTGTATTATTTGTTGCTGCTATTCAACATTATGTTTTAATGTTTTTTATATTCAAGAATTAAACATAATCTCCATACATTTACTTGTTAAAAATCATAAAAAAATAAATAAGCGCATGACATGAAGAAAATATCAACATTTTTAATATAAATCTAAAGATGAAATTACACAGAAAAACTATCATTCAAATTCGGATCGAGATGGTATTAGAGCTAAGGTTATTTTCTTGATTTGCTTGAGTTTTGTGCAAGTAGGGTTTGAATGGCTGCAAATTTGTGATGCTTACAAGGTTGAAGTTACAGAGAGGAGAAGGGAAAATATTGGTTACTAGTCCTGAGGTTAGGACTAGAAGAAGGAGAGCTACAAGAGCACCATATCCATGTAAAGATTCACTCCAAGGTGCACTCGAAGCACCTCAAGTTTTATCTCTAGCTGAGATTGAAGAGGTACAAGTTCCACAAAAAGTTGAGTTGATTGAAGAAGTACAAGTTGCACCATAATCTGAGCTTGAATCCATAGCCATCATGTCAGGTGTAAGTGATATTGAACTTCTTTCAGAAGAGGAAGCATTCAAGAAGGCTTTTGATGACCTAACTGAGAGGGTTAGGATCCTCTTTCAAGAGAGGAACACCAGGATGGTTGGAGAGAATTCTAAGTCTCCACATGGAGATGGAACCTCGAAGGCAAGAAGGATGAAGAGAAGGATTCAAAGGGAAAGAAAAGCCTCCTTCATCTCCACCATCCTCATCATCTCCATCAGCATCATCTTCCACTTCCACCACAAAAACCACCCATACTCATTCAAAAACCCCAAAAGGGAAAATCCCTTACTCAAATTGGACAATAAGTTTGAACTTCCCATGTAAAATGGTGAGGTCAATGCAAAGAAGTTGGACAATTGGATCCGTTAATCAAATATTTATTTGAGAATTCAGAACATACAGGAATATGACATAAAGATCAAGTTGGATTCATTGAGGCTAGAAGTATCAGCACTAGTCTGGTGGGAAGCAAAGACTCAAGAGGAAATGAAAATCCATGGTAAGATATCCATTTCTTGGGTTGAGTTTATTTCTTCAATATAAAGACAGTTTTATCCTTTAGCTTACATGAAAAAAAAAATTATGTGTTGGAAAAAATTTAAGTAACTCAAGGGTCAAACTGTTCAAGAATATACCTAGGAGTTTAGGAAAAGGGCTTTGTTGGTAGGAATAAACTTGAATTGCCAAGACACTCTCTTGAAATACATTGGGGCTTTACATTCGTATTCGAGACATACTGTCCTTATTTTTAACCCAATAAATTTAGATGAAGTTTGTATGCAAGCCATGCATCTTGAAGCAAGGGGAAAGAAAATTCAGGAAGAGGGTAGTAAGAAGAAGCCATTCAAGGGTAAGGGGAAAGAGAAGGAAGGAAAATGGAAGGGAAAGAAGAATGCAAGTGTTAAAAAATAAGGGGAGAAAAGTACATGCAAAAATTTTCCCAAAGAGGGGCATGATGAAGTCTGTTGTTGGAAATTACATCCCGAACTAAGGCCTAAGAAACTAAACAACAACGGAAAACAAAAGATGACAGCCACCACACAACATGACCTTGGATCTGATTCCGGTGATGAGACCAAAATTATAGCCATGGTCAAAAAGGGAAAAGAAGCCATAGCAATCACTACTTCCTCAAATTTTCACAACAACACTCCAAATGAATAAACAAGGATAGAGTTGTTCCATGTGTGGTTGATTTAAAATCATACAAATATTGATGCATTATTTGATAGTGGGTCACAAGAAAAATTGATTTCAGAATACTTGGTCAAAAATATTAACCTTGAAACTGTACCCCATCTAAAGCCATATCCTTTGGGTTGGATAGTCAAGAATACAAATTTACAGGTTACAAGGGAATGTATATTCCAGTTTGCCATTAGTTCAATTTTGTTTATGAAGTTGAGCTAGATGTGGTTCCACTTGAAATTTTAGGAATTATGTCGGGAAGTCCATATTTATATGATAGGAAAGAGATATTTTATCACCATGAGAAAAAATATCATTTTATCAAGGATGGGGTGGAGTATATTGTGAGAGCTCATCCCAAAAAGCTGAATATTTCTTTAGTTAATGCACGACATATGAAGAGACTAGTTAATGAAAGTAACAATTTTGTGCTTCTCATCATCAAGAAAAATGATGATATGGAATATGAATATTTTTAAGGTTGTGATGAAAAATTAAAATCTGATTTGTTTGATGTGATAAGTCAGCATGTCAAGATGTTTCAGGAACCAAATGGGTTACCTCCTAAGAGGTGAATTCAACATGAGATTCAACTGTAGCAAGGTTTTTGACTTCCAAAAATTGGCATGTATCGCATGTTAATAATGGAGATCATGGAAATAAAGAAGAAAATTCAAGAATTTTTGAACAAAGGTATCATACTCCCATCTACTTCACCATTTGGTTCACCGATTGTTTTGGTACCAAAGGAGGACAAGACTTGGCGCATGTGCATAGATTTCTGTGCACTGAATAAAATCACGGTAAAGAATATCTATCCACTCCCAAGAATTGATGATTTTATTGATCAGTTAAGGTATGGAAAGTATTTCACTAATCTAGAATTACAAAGTGGTTATCATCAAGTTAGAATAGCTTCAGACTAGACAAGGATTGTTTCAGTGGTTAGTTATGTCATTCAGTATTACCATTGCTCTAGATACTTTCATGAGAGTTACGAATGATGTATTAAGACAATATCTAGATGAATTCATCATTGTTTACTTAGATGATATTTTGATATTCAACAAATCAAGAGATGATCATGTCATGCATGTGAACAAGGTACTTGATGTCTTGAAAAAATAATTGTTTTTAAAGATGTCGAAGTGTGAGTTTCACAAAAATTTAATATATTTGGGACACATTGTTGGAGGAGACGAGATGAAGATAGACCCTTCCAAGGTTGACTTCATTGTGAATTGGACCAATCCCAATACAGTTACATAGGTAAGAATCTTTTTTTCGGCAGCAAAATATTGGAGGAAATTCATTTCTAATTTTTCTTCCATTACAGCTCTATTACATGGATTGATAAGTGTCAAGAAAGTCTTCTATTGGGGAGATATGCAACAAAAATAATTTGCTACTTTAAAAAAAAATATTAGTTCAACATCGGTTTTGGCTCTTTCAGATCTTAGACAGAAATTTGAGATTCAAACATATGCTAGTGATTATGCCGTGTGAGCAGTTCTCATGCAACATGGTAAGCCAATTTCGTTTCATTCTAAAACTTATAATGGAGCTGTGACTAACTATCACACCTATGACAAAGAGATATATGAATTGGTACAAATTCT
Organism: Pinus albicaulis; assembly: GCA_034641835.2. NCBI lineage: Eukaryota > Viridiplantae > Streptophyta > Pinopsida > Pinales > Pinaceae > Pinus > Pinus albicaulis. The sequence continues at coordinate 710,503,853 of CM076576.1, read as the reverse complement.
GCAGAAATGGAAGAATTGTTTGATGGGGAAGGAGACCATTATCCATACCAACCATCAACCATTCCAGTACTTACAATCAAAATCAAAGTTGCAACAATCAAGACACTTCATATGGATGGGATTTCTACAACAATTCCATTTGGTTATTAGGTATAAAAAGGGAATTTACAATAAGGTAGTTGATATTCTTTATATGCCTATTGTATATTCAGATATTATACTTAAGCACAATTCAGTTATACATGAAAGTTACATTGAATAATATACACATGATAGTGATTTTCGAGGTGTGTATGAAAGCTTGAGTCAAGGAAACCAAATTGAGCAATTAGATTATCATGGACATAATAGCTTGTTGTATCACTTGAGAATGTTATTTATTCCATCGGGGGGAATAACTAATATCATAAGGGAGGCACACACTTAATTGATTGTTGGAAATTTTGGTGTAGGCAAGACAATAGCGAATCTCAAAAGGTATTGTTATTGGCCACACATGATTGATAGTGTATCTCGTTTCATTAGAGGATGTTCTTTGTGTGCAATAAGTAAGCGTAAAAATAGGAAACTATGATTATACACTACACTTCAGGTACTGTCACGTCCTTGGGAGAGTATCTTTATGGAGTTTGTAGAAGGTCTTCCAATTTCAAGGAAAGGTCATGATTACTTGTATGTAGTTGTATATAGATTCCACAAAATGTGTCTTTTGATGCCATGTAAAAAGAAAATTACAACTAAAAAAACAACTCATATTTTCTTTCAAAATGTATGGGTTCATTTTGGTCTTCCTACTTCTATTGTAAGTGATCGAGATTCCCAGCTTGTTGGGAAATTTTGGTCAAAATTGTGGGACATGATGGACACTAAGTTGAAGAAGAGCACAACCTTTCATATGAAAACAGATGGTCAGACTGAGGTGGTAAACATGACAGTCATTCATCTTCTTAGAGGTTATTGCAGCAAACATCCCAAGTTGTGGGATGAACAGTTGCATTACATTCATCCTACATACAACAGGGCAAAGCATTCTTCCACAAACACATTACCATTTGAGGCATGTCTTGGGTACTTTCCAAGATCGTGTTTGGACTTCATCTTTGAGAAATATGTTGGTATTGATGGTCATAGCGACATAGATAAAGAAAGGAAGTTCATTGAGAAAATTCAGTTGGTACATCACACTCTCTAAGAACAGCTTGAAAAGAGACAAAGCAGCTATAAGGCAAGGCATGATAAACACCGTGTTGATCACAAATTCCATGTTGGTGATGAAGTTTAGTATATCAGCAAAGAAATTATTCAATGGGAAGGTCAAAAGCTTAAGCCAATCCGTTATGGTTATTTTAAAATTATGGAAAAGATTGGTAACAATGCATTTAAGCTAGATTTTCCTCCTTATATGAAATTATATTTTGTCGTCAATGTTCAGAATTGGAGATTATTTGAGCCTCCATTGATTGATGATGAAGGAGAGCATGTTCAGTTGCCATCAATAGATGATTTCTCGCCAGAATATCTCGATGAAATTCTACAAGATCTCATACTTGACAGAAGAATGAAAACTTCAAGGAGAGGGAATGTCAAATACCTTAGAGTGTGACTCAAGGGACAAAATCCTTCCAAGGCTGAATGGATAGAGATTGATAAGGGGAGGGAGTTGTACCCTCACCTTCTAAACAATTGATAGTATCCTTTGGGGTACAAAAGGATTCTAGTGGGGTGGAATGATCATAGGATTAGTGTTAAGCTCAAAAATGAAAGTGCTCATCAATTCTCCAAACCAGAATGACACCGAAGAGCTCTTCACAAAAAATATAACGCAATTCATTTCATCGAAAACCGACTCTGTATGATGAATTTATGACATGTTGTTCATTTTCCTAAACAACTAAAAAACTTTGCGGAACAAGATAGAATGATGACATGGAATCCCAATCAGCATACAAGGTATATTCTGGGAATATTCTTCAGTTTTTCCCAATGACACTGTGACAAGTGTCACAGTAAGATTCGTCAGTGAGCTTTGAAGGTGGAATTTTTTTATAATTTCTCCTAAGGTTGAATAAGATTTTTTTTTAATAGTTGTAATGGTCCAACCAGAGGTGGACACATGGTGCAACCAAGGGCCGCCACATACCCCCTATGGTGGACCCTATCCAAAGTCTGAATTGAATATTCACAATGGTGGAATTTCTTTTATATACCAAAGTTGGTATATTATATCAAAGTCTGAATTATTCGTATATACCAAATTTTTTAACTATATGGTAAAGGGCATGTAATATTTGGTTAAATGTTATTATCAGATGGGCAGAGGTCATGGTTGATCCCATGACCTCCCCCACGCCAACCGTCTGTGTTACCACCATGCCATTTCCTTGGGACTTAACCATATAAGTTACCGACTTATATTTGTTTTCATATGCAATCATTGGCGGGGGGTTTTGAGTGGGTCACCCCCCTCCCCATACAACCATTCTATCAAAACAACAGGTGGGTGGAAGACTGTTAAGTGGAGTTTAAGTGATAATTCCAGGATTAATTACCATAGTCTCGGGCTTAAGTTTTTAAACCTTGCTTTATTTTAAACCACACATATGTGTAGATAATACAAGATTATTCGTGCTTAATTGCATCTTAACAGTTAATTAAACCAGAGTTTTTATAGCGGCGGGTTTGGCAAAGTCCACTAGTTTTGGAGGAATCACAATTTTAGTTGTGTTGACTCGAGCTCTCTCTAGTTTTGGAGGATAATTCTAGGGAATAATTAAATGAAGAAAATATGGAGAATTTTTCAACCAATTTTGGCTCAGAAAGAGTAATTCCTAGCAGATTGGCATCTTCTGAACACATTGGAGTAGGTTTTAGGAGCAGATTCTGAATGTAAAAAATAATTTTTGGACATTTGAGCTAATACAAAGGCCCAATCCATGGAAGCTAGACCAAGGAGATGTAGCCCAAGAGGGGTGAAATCCTTCATCAAAACACTGTGTTAATGGATCAATTGTGATGGTTTGTTGTATAATTTGTTTTTGTTGTTCAACCTTATGTTTTAATGTTTTTATGTTCAATAATTCAACATAATATCCATACATTTACTTGTTAAACAATCATAAGCACTTCAATAAGCCCAGGTACATGAAGCAAAGATCAGTGTTTTTAATATAAATCTGAAGACGAAATTACCACAACAAAACTAACATTCAAATTCAGATCAAAGCCTTTCCTATCAATACAGTGATTTTCAATTCAAAAATTAATTATGTGCATTATCATAAATACATGGATTGAATTGAATAAGGAGGTCATTATTAATTAGATTCAAGATAATTATAATCACATTTCAAGGTGCATGCTTAGTAGCATATACAATAGTAAGAATTTTTTAATAATTTTTACATACAATAGTAATAGAAAAATGCATTCCTATGAACCATATAACTAATTTAGAACAATGTAGCACCATAAATACATACGTGTGAGGAGTCTCAATGTAACGTGCTACAACAACCAATGCATGGAGTCTAGGAGAAGAGGCAACAACCCATGCATCAAGTCTAGGAGAAGAGGTGCCATGTCATAGGTGTGTTACCTAGTAAAGGTTGTACATGCAAAAAAAAAAAAAAATTAGTTACAAATACATTAAATTTATATTTCTAATATATTTTTCAAATGAAAGATAAAATACATAAAAAATGGAAATATTTTTTCTTTTTGTTGTTGTTGTACTAACCTAATTGAAGAAACTACCTGAAATAGGATCCTCATTTAGATCATAAAAGTATGCCCGTTATGAGAGCATGGAAGTGGAAAGATTCATTAGAGCTAGAATGGCTAGCCTTACTTGAAGGCCATATAGTTGGCGACCGAGCATCATCATATGATATCTCTCAAAGGGTAGTTGCCACAAATGTGAATTATGTTAAAATTTATTGCATGCTAGGGATGATATTGTAGTACCAATGGCATATATCCTATGCTTGAGCTAAGGTGGTTGAGGTAAGGGTGGGTTAACCAATCACCTAGGAGTGGTCACCCTCTCAATGGGACATGTCTCATAGTTGGTTGATTTTGAGTAGAGCCAATTGACATGGAGACCCAAGATGAAATTAGCTCATAATTTCTGAAGAAAATACAAGGGCACCTCCTTATTATTTCAAAGAGGCTCATCAAAACCCAAAAAATAATGCTCCATGCAATTATCTCTATATGTTAGGAATGTAAAAATCGATGTAAATATGGGTCTATTTCTGCGATCAATGGCTCTAAGTTCAATGGAATATTGAACAATACTCTATTTACTGATATTGATTTTTTGGAATTTTTCCTTACTAATGTGAGTTGAGTGGTCCTTTCTCATCCTAACCATATATTTGGATATATTTGATAATCAGCCATAGGTATGGCACATATAAGTAAACATGGTGTTAATTAAAGTGGAAAATGAAATGTAATATGACTTGGTTATGTTCCAAAGCTCCACAATTGGCCTTTTCTAATTTAATTTCCACAGTAATTAATTTCAATGTGTAGATATTTTGGGGTCTATATATATATATATATATTAAAAATATATAAAATAATATCTAAAATCAAATATACCTAGAAATAAGATCTTATCCTAACAAAATGTTGAGTACCAATGATATTAATATTAATATATAGAATATAGTTTTTTATTTTTATTTTAGCATAAATGATTAAACACACTAGCGTTGATGGAGAAGAAATGTCCATGGTTGAAGAGAAATGAATAGAAATGTGATCATATTTTTTAATGCATTTACCAACATTGGTCCTATGCATACAAAACCACACTCCTTTAATGATTATGTCAAAGAACTAGTTGCTCTTGCACATATGCCATTCCAATCAAGCTAAAAGTAAAATTGGAAATAATAACTCCATCTTAACAAAATCACAATATTAAAATAATTCTATCTTATTTACATATTTACCTTCTAATAATAGCAAATTTATACTTTGTTTTTTAAATAAACTTTAATAAATTTGAGATTAAAATAAAATGGCTAGATTATATATATATAATATATATATATATATATATGGTATTTAATCCTTATTAAAATTAACCTTAGTATATAGAAATTAAAAAAATATTTAATTTACTTGAGAATATAAATATGTTGAAAAGATATATGACCTACAATTTCAAGGTGAGAGGAAATGCCCCCTTTCTATTTGGTTGATTGAATCAAACTTCTATCCCATTGAAAGCATAGATATGATTAGGTATCTTATGCATAAGTCAAGAGGTTTCCTAAAATTGATTTTAACTATAGTCAACACCCCCACTTTATGCTTACTGAGGATGCCCAGTCTTAGCTTAACTATTAGGGAATAAAGGAGTAGACTATCTTGCAGAATCAAGATAATACTAGAATAACCACACTAAAATTTTCAATGTGGTTGATATAGCCTAAGGATTCATAAATATAAATATAAATATAAATACATATACATATACATATACATATACATATACATATACATATACATATACATATACATATACATATACATATACATATACATATACATATACATATACATATACATATACATATACATATACATATATACATATATATATATATATATATATATATATATATATATATATATATATATATATATATATATATATATAAAATAATTGCCACAAAAAACTATTGCAACACCAAGAATGTCTTACCAATGCACAAATTTATCTCGTTAAGGACATATACAAAGGAGAAGACCATCTTGCAAAATGAAGATAATATTAAATATATTATTAATTCTAAATTTAAAAATAAATTGTTGGGAAATAAAGAGCTAGAGGGAAAAACCAAATTTTCAAACACCTAGGGTTAAGAAGAAAATGAATATTTCCAAGATTAAAATTGATGCAAACTAATTCTCATGAGATTGATAGTGAATGTAGACATTGAATGTGACAGTTGTCTTAAGTGAAAACTAATTATTATGTTATTTTATTTTAAAAGAGAGTAAACATTCATTTTTGTTGAGAACAAGATTATAAATGATGAACATAAATTAATTATGTTTCTTTTTCTTGGTAATAAAATTTAACTATGGAATTGTGATTCCTTAAAAAATAAAAATATTGATGATAAAAGTATTCCAAAAACTGAGAAGTGGTTGAACAAAAAATAGTTGAAAGAATAGTTACCTTCCTCTGGGGATAAAAGAACATCCTAGTAAGGAAAAGGGGTTATGTTATGTGACTAAGGAGATGTAGGAAGATAGTAGAAATTCATAAGCTCGTGCTGACCAGTGGAAACCCTTAGCGATCCTGAATCCTGGAAAGAAGAGTACTAGACTTGGGGTCCCGAGGTCTCTTCTAAAAGTTCTGTCAACCTGATCATCTCATGTGTGGAGCACGGGGGGGACGAGGATGTAATTTCTTCTCTCATGGTAGGGAGGACATCATCAATGGACTATGGAGCGAGATAAGTATACAAACTACAAAGATAGTAAGAGACTGGAATTTTTTGTTTAAAACAAAATTTGTTTAAATACAGAAAATGTTTCTTGAAATTATGGAATGAATATGATTACACTGTGAATGTTGTAGAAAAATAATATTTGAATTTGTTGTAAAATAATCCAAAAAATTACATTAGGCTTGTTATTAATATGTGGACTGTGTAAGGAATATAAATAATGAAGTTCTTACCAGTTTTTACAGGAAAGAGTAGTGTGAATAGTAACTATATAACCAAGTTAAACATAGACACAGATATCTACTAGTAGTATGAACTAGGAGAAATGTCACTTTAGGTTCCATGGTCTAAACCCCAAACCCTAAAACTGATTGTTAAACTATAGCCTATGATATACATAGACAACGAAGTCCTAGGAAAAAAACTCAATGCTTAGATGGTCCGAACATCTCTCTATTTAACGAAAAGAAATAAAACAATTTTTTTTCTAGAAATAAAGCATGGAAACTTCTGTCTGAGACAAATTACACAGATAAAACCTCAAAATAGTATGTGTAGTGAAACCTAGAAATGCTACAGCCAATATAAATGTAAAAAACATCCGGAATGATCTTTATACTAGACTAATGAAGAAAAGAATATTACCGTGTTGTACGAATGAGAACCATAATCGAGCATAGATGAAAGCTCCTTGGAAAACCTAATGCGAATGCTTCTAACAAGAAAAAATAAGGTAGCATATGCATTTACAACAGGTGGAGAAAGAAACATCCTGCCACTATATTCTCATAAGAGTAAAACAATATTAAATGAGATAACATTTGAGATGCAAAAAACCCAAAAAAATTTCATAACAAGATTCACAAATCAAAGGAAAACTATGTTGTCAGAGGATATTTTCTCTTAAAACTCGAGCATAAAACTCAACCAATAGTTAAATAGTAGCGTAATATTACATTTAAATCCCACATTTCATGCAACTGTTTCAAAAGGGCGTTTCCCTTGAGATTAAAGGGAAGAGTTAAAATTAAACGACTGAGATGCCATTATAACCGAAAATCTAGCACGCGAAATGCCATAGGTACCTTGGAAGCTAGCATTCGAATTACTCCGATAATTTTAAAACCTTACGGAAGAACCTGGTACCTATTTGAAATCAAAAAATTCAGGAGTGAGACCAAGCTCCTAAAAAATAATAAAAGTGCAGTTTAAACCCTTCCAGTCAACCCTGGTGTATTTACATGTACCATAACGAGAAGAAAATTTTGGAAAACTAAACTTTCTAGTTGTGGAATGAAAGGATTAACAAAGAAAACAAGATAGAACCAAACCATAATACATGTCTTAACTTGAATCTGCAATCTAAAAGGATAACGTTGCGAAGAGAGAGTATTAAGAGTAAGACCTAGGCATAATGATGAGAAGATGTAGATTTAGTAACTTGGAAATTGTAACCAAAGTGTTCGTTTGGCTTATCTTCTACATTGAAGGAAGGCATCGTGGGCAAGTGACAAGAGAATCTGGAATGGCTCTCGACACCTGGAGAAAATAGACATGCATATAAGCTGCATTTATTTTACAAATCATGACCGCATACCATGCGACATAGAACCAATTCTCCACCAAACAACTAAATGAAGAACACAACGTAAGAATCCAAGAGCAGCGGCTATGCTGTGAAGGAAAATAAATGTCTATTTGCAGGGCTGTGGGAGTGAATTCTCATACCTGTAGCAAACTCCATGGTCCCCAGCGCCGAGAGGAAAGATCGATAGATGGATTCATAAGCTAGGGTTCCGGCCAGGTTGCAGAGGAGAAACCCTGTAGAGCCCAACGCAAATGAAATATTCAGTTAGGGTTCAGAAAGGGTCATTACACTAAGCTAGTACCCGGAGATCACAACCTTTGATCTCTACTCCTAGATCCGATGACAGTTAATGAGGCAGGTGTCATCCATTTAAACCCAATTCCAATGCAGTGGTACAGTATATCTTCTCCTAACATTAAATTTGAATCTGCATAAACATTAATTATATGATAAATGTTATCAAGTTCATAGATCTTCCATAGAGAGTATGTCCCTTCGGGATTTAAACATTCATGCTATGGGTACAATGTAATTATAATCAACATAGATCCTTATGTAAAAGGATAACGCGACATTAATACAAATGAAATTTCCAGATAGGTTTAAAAGAATTGGGTATATATATATATATATATATATATATATATATATATATATATATATATATATATATATATATATAAGCCTGTGTATTTAAAGGTTTGGCATCCCGATATAGAATTATTATATGGAAAATATTAATGGATGAATGTTAAACCAAGGTGAGGAGTATGATCACCAAGGTCATACATTTAATTGTGGGAATCAGAGTTTATAATTATCCATATATAATAATATAAAGAAAAAGTAAATCTTTTTTTATGGTTGACCTGTCATGTATGTTACAAGTGGTATTAGAGCCAAGTTTATATGCTGAGACCCAATAGGTCACCTAACATGATGAATTTTTGTGTGTAAATGGTGCACATAAAAGAAAATAACCTAGTAGAAGACAAGATGAGGAGGGGATCGACACAAAAAACACCTCAGAATGCAAGGGAACCTACACCCCAGTTCCATCAAGAAATCAATTTGGAAATGTGGATTCAGTTGAGTGTAGATCAGCACTAGTAGACCAGTAGACTGCTAGAAGAACAACAACATCAAACCAATATACTACTAAGCAATGTGAAAATGTTACAGGAAGAAATGGTCTGGGTTAGGAGTGATAATGAGCGCCTGATGCAAGAACAAGAAATCATACTCAAAAGCCTTTCTAATAAATAGAATCAAGGAGTGTTACAACCTAGTCCTGAGAGAGATACGTAGGAAGAAAATGAATGACAAGCTAAAGACCAAACCAATGACAGAGTGGAAAGAATTAATTCACAATGAAGTAACAAGAATATAAATTATAATTAGGCTCAGTCGTGTAATGTGTCGGAACAACAAGAAATTAAGAAACAAAAAGTGGAGTTACAAAGTGAATTCCGAAATATTAAACCGCATACGTTTGATGGAAAAGAAGAGGAGGTGGCTAAAGCTTGGTTGATTAATATGAACAAATAATTTCAAGTTTATGAGTACAACAACAATCTTAAAGATAGGTTAGCCATCTATCAGTTGAGAGAAAAGGCCACCCTGTGGTGGGAGGAAGTTAAGAATGTTTGCAACATTGAAGACCCGGACGTGACATGGGATGAGTTTCAACAATAATTTAAGGAAAATAACATAATGTTTCTATGACGAGAAGTCCATAGAATTCCATGATTTGAGATTGGTTGAAATGACAATGGATGAATACATAACCAAGTTCACTTCATTACTGAGATACGTTCCTTGTTTAAGGGATGAAAAGGCTAAGGTTCAGCGGTTCTTGAGTAGTTTTGCGACCCACATGAAAGAATGAATTGAGTTTGTGAATCCAAGGACCATGGAAGAAGAAATTCAAAAAGCGAGAACGTGTTACCAGCAGTCCAAGGCAAAAGGAGAAATAGGAAAAAAATGGAAACCAAGGAAAGTGCAGAAAAACAGTTCAAATTACAAAAATGCTAGGAGTAATAACTTTAAGAATTCTGCAAGGAATCTAGTGAGAAAATAGTTCAGAAGAAACCATCAAAGAACCTGGTGGCCTACAGAGGAAAAGCCTACAGAGGCTTCCAGCAAGCCATAACATGTACAAAACCACAAACCACCTCTACAATGTTGGGGGTGTGGCGAGGCTCACTATTATAAGAACTTCCCACAGCAGTGAAGAAATGATACAACAACCAATCTACAAGAAGCCTCTACATTGGGTGATGTAGCCCGGAACATACGTAGAATTAATGCAGCTTTGGAGGATCGACAGGCGGATTATCAACCAATGATGATAGAAGTGGAAGGTAAGTTACTTTCACAACCTGTTTCTATTTTGGTTGACCCAGGTGGTAGTTTAAGTTATGTAATCCCCAGAATAGTAGAAATATGTAAATTAAAAAGTCATAAATTCAAAATTCCCTGGCTGTACATCTAGCCACTGGGGAAAAAAGAAAGGTTTCTGTCAAAATTCCAAACTGTACACTGGAAATTGGAACCCAACAGTTCAATGTGGAACTAAATATACTACCTTTGGGGTCCTATGATGTAATACTACGCATGGATTGGTTGGAGAGGCACTGGACACTGGTAGATTGTAAAGAGAAGATTATATATTACAGAATGCAAGATGGAACTTGTCAAGAAATACAAGGAATCAAGAAACCCTTACAATTGCATCCTATTACAGCCTCCCAAATGAGTAAGTGTATTAGAAAAGGTTGTTAGATATATTCCATTTAGGTGGGTTTTACTAATTCTAAGGAGAAGACCCCTATGCTGCAAAGCATACCAGTAGTACAAGATTTCATGGACGTGTTGTCAGAAGATGTACTAGGTTTACCTCCAAGAAGGGACATCGATTCACTATTGAGTTGATGCCCGGACCATCATCAATTTCAAGGGAACCATATCAAATGAGTGTACGAGAGATAACTGAATTGAAAATGCAACTGCAAGAGTTGTTGGACAAAGGGTATATTCGACCGAGTGTGTCCACGTGGGGAGCACCAGTGTTGTTTACATAAAGAAAAAGGATGGAACCATGTAAATGTGCATGGACTATAGACAACTAAATAAATTAACATTCAATAATAAGTATTCATTTCCATGGATAGATGACCTGTTTGATCAGGTGAAGGGGGCAACTGTGTTCTCAAAAATAGATTTAACATCTGGGTATCACCATATCCGAATTAAAGATGAGGATATATACAAGAATTCTTTTCGTACCCGATACGGGCATTATGAGTTTGTGGTATTACCATTTGGTTTAACTAATGCACCAAAAACATTTATGAGGCTAATGCATTGCATATTTCAACCCTTTCTAGATAGATTTGTGTTGATCTTCATTGACAATATATTGATTTATTCAAAAATCATGGAAGAACACAAGGAGCACTTAAGGATAATATTATAGATGTTATGAAGACATCAGCTATATGCCAAGTTCAGCAAATGTGACTTTTCAAAGAACAGATCTGGTATCTAGGCCATGTCATTTCCATTGAAGGAATAACAATCGATCCGAGAAAATTAAAGCTATTATGGAATGGTGAGTACCCCAAAACGTGGATGATATTTGTTCCTTTATGAGGTTGGCTGGATACTATCGACGGTTCATTGAAGGATTCTCAAAGATTTCCTTTCCAATTACATCTTTACAGAGAAAGGGAAAAATATTTAAATGGACCAGTCAGTGTCAGAATAGTTTCGAAAAGTTGAAACATTTGCTGACCACTGCCCCGATGTTGAGGGTAGCTAACCCAAATAAAGAATTTGAGGTTTGTATTGATGCTTGTAAGGAAGGTGTTGGGGCAATTTTATCTCAGGAAGGTAGGGTGGTTTCCTATGAATCAATAAAATTAAAGGAGCATGAACAACAATATTCAACCTATGATTTAGAGTTGACAACAATAGTGCATGCACTACTTGCTAGGAAAAGGATTTGTGGTAAAAACCGATCATATCAACCTAACCAGTTACTTTAAGAAAGATGATTTAAATGCTCGCCAGGCAAGATGGATTCCCTCCTAAGTGAATTTGATTTTGATATACAACATATAAAAGGCAAAGAAAATCGTGTGGCGGATGCCTTGAGCAGAAAACTGCATTGTGTTTATGAACTTTGCTATAATCAAATCAAATGTAAATTTTTAGATCAGATAAAAGAGGAAGCCGAGAAGGATTGTGAATATTAATTTTTATGGAAGCAAGTGGAGGAAGCCAAAAGACAAGAAAAACCTTCTGAATATGGAATTAATAAGGATCAATTGTTAAATTTCAAGGAAAAATTATATATTCCAAATCGAATGAGTTTGAAGGAGTTGATAATAAACGAGTATCACCACAGTAATTACTTAGGACACCCAGGATACTATAAAATGCTAACAGAAATTAGAAAATTCTATTTATGGCATGGTATGTGAGGAATATTGTGGAGTACTCAAACAAATGTCTGGAGTGTCAACAGGTTAAGGTAGAGCAGCAACACCCAATTGGATTGTTGCAGCCTATAACGGTGCCTGAATGGAAATGGGGAGTTATATCCCTAGATTTTATTACTGATTTACCAAGATAAAAAAGGCACAATGACTCCATTATGGTGGTGGTTGATAGAATGAGTAAAGAAACACATTTTATACTTGTACAGTCTACTTAAAAAACCGTCGAAATAATAGGTATCTTCATGAGAGATATTTTTAGATTGCGTGGCATTCCAAAGACTGTTATATCATATAGGTTTGTGAAGTTTACTTCAGCATTCTGGAAGGTCCTATTTACAAGTTTCGGAACCCAAATAAATTTCAGCACCGCTTATCATCCCCAGTCAGATGGATAAATTGAGCGGGTGAACCAAATATTGGAAGATATGCTGTGTATGTACCTAATGGAGCAACCAACAAAATGGGAAGAGTATCTACATTTAGTAGAATTTTCATATAATAATGGTTACCAGGTGTCTCTTAAGATGAGCCACTTTGAAGCTTTGTATGGGCGACAGTGTCGTACTCCCATCAGTTGGAGGAGGCCCAAAACCAAGTTGATGTTTGGACCTGTGATGTTGGTTGAGATGGAATCAGGAGTGAGAAAGATCAGAAAAATTCTGAAAGTGGCTCAAGATCGGCAAAAGGTGTATGCAGATAAAAAGAGAACTTATCGAGAATTTGAAGTGGGTCATCATGTGTATGTAAGGATTAGATTGAATAAAGTCACAATAAGGTGGACCTCCTATGCTAAGTTGGCTTCCAGGTTCTATGGACGTTTCCAGATATTGGAAAGAGTGGGACTAGTGGCTTATCGATTGGATTTACCCAGCCATATCTGGGTGCACAATGTGTTTCATGTGTCTTTACTAAAATGATACATGCGTGACCCAAAGAATGTAATCCATTGGAAAAGTATTTATGTATGGTAATATTAAACAATCCTGTCTTAAAATACCAAGTTTTATGAAATTTTTATTCAAATTCTTGGAGAATGCAGGTCGAACCAGACGATGAATTTCTGGTCGAACCTCAGTGTATACTCGATCAGAGAGAAAGCATGTTCTGGAGGTGAGCCATCACCCACGTTAAAGTGCAGTGGAATAACTTTAGCTCAGACAAGGCTACCTGGGAAGACGAAGGATTTGTGCTTGAAGCTTACCCAGAATTGTTTTCCAAGCTGGAATGAAACACCAAGGATGTTGTTTACTTCTAGAGGGGGAAGTTGTGACATCTGGCTTAAGTGAAAAATAATTATTATGTTATTTTATTTTAAAAGAGACTAAACATTCATTTTTTTTTAGAACAAGATTATGAATGATGAACATAAATTAATTATATTTCTTTTTTCTCATAATAAAATTTAACTATGGAATTGTGATTCCATAAAAATTAAAAAGACTGATGATAAAAGTATTCCAAGTACTGAGAAGTGGTTGAACATAAAACAGTTGAAAAAACAATTACCTTCCTCTGGGGTTAAAAGCACATCCCACTGAGGAAAAGGGGTTTTGTTTTGTAACTAAGGAGAGGTAGGAAGAGAGTAGAAATTCCTGAGTTGGTGGTGACCAGTGGAAACCCTCAACATTCCTAAATCCTGGAAAGAAGTGTACTGGAATTGGGGTCCCGAGGTCTCTTCTGAAATTTCTGTCAACCTACTCATCTCAGGTGTGGAGCATAGGGGGAGATGAGGATGTAATTTCCTCTCTCATGGTAGGGAGGACATCATCCGCAGACTCTGGAGAAAGATATGTATATAAAATGCAGAGATAGCAAGTGACTGGAATTTTTTGTTTAAAACAGAATTCTTTTAAATACAGAAAATGTTTCTTGAATTTATGGAACGATGATGTTTACACTGCGAATTTTGTAGATAAATAATATCTGAATTTGTTGTAAAATAGTCCAGAAAATTACAGTAAACTTGCTATTAGTATGTGGACTGTGTAATGAATATAAATAATGAAGTTCTTACCAGTTTTTACAAGAAAGAGTAGTGTTAATAGTAACTATATAACCAAGTTAAACATAGACAGAGATATGTACTAGTAGTATGAACCAGGAGAACTATCTATTCAAAGTCCATGGTCGAAACTCTGGACCCCAGAACTAGTCGTTAACCTGAAGCCTATGATATACATAGACAACAGAGTTGTAGGAAAACAAACTCAGCGCTCAGATGGTTCAGACGTCTCTCTATTTAACTGAAAGAGATAAAACAAATTTTGTTCTTGAAAGAAAGCATGGAAACTTCGGTCTAAGACAAACTACACTGATAAAACCTTAAAATAATATGTGTAGTGAAACTCAGAAACACTACAGCCAATATAAATGCAAACAACATCGGAAATGATATTTATACTAGACTAATGAAGAAAATAATATTACAATGTTGTACGAATGAGAACCATAATCGAGTATAGATGAAAGCTCCTTGGAAAACCTAATGTGAATTCTTCTGACAAGAAAAACTAAGGTGACATATACATTTACAAGAAGCAGAAACCGAAACATTCTTCTACTATATTCTCATAAGAGTAAAACAATATTAAATGAGATAACATTCGAGATGCAGAGAACTAAGAAAAATGACATAACAAGATTCACAAAACATCAAAGGAAAACTCTATTGCCGGATATTTTCTCTTAAAACTAGAGCGTAAAACTGAACCAACAGTTAAAGAGTAGCATAATATTACATTAAAATCCCATTTTGCATGCAACTATTTCAACAGGGTGTTTCCCTTGAGATTAAAGACAAGAGTTAAAATTAAACGACCAAGATGCCATTATAACAAAAAATCTAGCACGTGGAATGTCACAGGTACCCAGGAAGCTAGCATTGGAATTACTCTGATAATTTTAAAACCTTATGGAAGAACCTGGTACCTGTTAGCAAGCAGCGAAGTCAGGAGTGAGACCAAGCTCCTCAAAATGATAAAAGTGCAATGTAAACTCTTCTAGTCGACCCCGATGTATTTACCTGTCCCATAATGAGAAGAAAACATTAGAAAACTAAACTTGCCACTTGCAAAATGAAAGGATTTGTTGGAACACCTAATCCTACATGGGTAGGTGTGGAATGCGAAAAGTCACAATGGAGTCCAAGTGACCTTGGAATGTGAAACCAAGAGTCACACCATTGTATTATAAATGTACATCATGTATAATGGAAAAACAAGAAAGCCTCACGCTTATCCTTCATTGTGTGTTGAGTCTCTTGTGTGTGTGTGTTTATCTTCCTCATACACCATGTGTGTCTTC